>QLOR01000411.1:0-31357 GCA_003313825.1 Sarcodon aspratus
TGGCCTGCTGCACGTGACACACCGAGAATCGTTGTGTTGTTCTTTGTTTGTTTCGATGACAGTCACGTGAGTGACGCGACCCATTTTGTTAAATAGCTCCGTCTTGTCCTTATGCCTCACCCACTTGCCCTTGCCGTTAACGCCACCTACAAGTAACACTACACTTCTCTACATACAATGGCTCGTACCAAACAAACAGCTCGTAAATCTACTGGTGGCAAAGCGCCCCGTAAACAACTCGCCGCAAAGTCTGCGCGTAAGACTGCCCAAGCAGTACGTGTTCTCTATTTGTTTGACCGACCAACTTTCACTTACTCGTGTTTGCAGGCAACTGGTGGTGTGAAGAAGCCTCATCGTTTCCGTCCCGGAACTGTCGCTCTTCGTGAAATTCGTCGATACCAAAAGTCAACTGAGCTCCTTATTCGAAAACTTCCATTCCAACGACTTGTTAGGGAAATTGCTCAAGACTTCAAGGTATGTTTACTCAACAAGACCTCCGTATATGTTACTGACCACTACTTAGACTGACCTTCGATTCCAATCTTCTGCTGTCATGGCTCTGCAAGAAGCTGCTGAAGCATACCTTGTCTCGTTATTTGAAGACACCAATCTTGCTGCTATCCATGCCAAGCGTGTCACTATTCAACCTAAAGATCTTGCATTGGCTAGGCGGCTGAGAGGCGAGAGGTCATAGGATGTAGTTATATTTTGAGTTTGGGATTTGTAACATCATATCTTATTTCATTGCTATATTCATCTTTTTTTTTTTTTACCCTGATATCCCAAGTTCCTTGTGAATATCGTTCTGCAGAATTAAGGGTCGTCTGAGTTGATAAGGATAATTTGTGTGATTTAACGTGGTTATTACGTTCCTAATTACAATAACTTGATTGAACAAATTGTAATGGATTAGTTGATCGTTACTTTTAACAGCCCAGTGATTGTGAACTAGGAGACTACTGGTATCGTGCACATGAATCATGCTGAATATTTTCCATCATTGGATCCTCTCTCCGCTTCGCCCGAGTCTCGAAGCTTGGGGCTTGGATCGTCGGGAACCGCGGAAGTATTTGATGATAGCCTTTTAGAGAAGCAATACCCCCACGATAGATCAAGCAAACGATAAATCCTTGGATCATCAAATGATTTATGCGCCATCTTTCCAGGTTCCAAAATGAGAAATGACACAAGTTGATCATCTGACTTGAGACTGACTGCAGTCTGATTGTCGTCTTCTGTATGCTGCCACAGGCCCGTCACCGCACATGGCACAGGCATGGCGATGATAAACCTCGCTTCGAGAATATATTCTTCGAGAGAATTTGTGTGGAGATTGCATGCGAACGGAGACCTGATCATATAACGAATGACATTGACATGCAAGGCAGAAGAAGATCGGTGTACGTGAATTAAAACGTTGCTGTGAATCGACGGAAATCCGAGTCGTACGCTGGGGTAGAGTAAGACCCACGGCGAACCTATATCAAGGAACAAGGTACGACTCGGAGTATCTGCAGAATAAATAAGTACAAGTATGGCATATTAGAAGGTGGAAATGTCGAGATGTTGGATTTGGTGCCCCACACGAGGTAACACGAGGTCGCTGTCATGAGTCCGCAGGCAAGCCATTCAATGTTCAACGTTCAGGTCTGGACTAGGATAACAGTAGCCCAACAAAGGACTTGGACTCACGTCAACAACGGCATCCCCGACAATAGGGACGGGATCAATTTACTGTGATGTGGGTGCTGGCTAGGACCTCTGAGAGTTCCGTGGCAATGAAGGGGGACTAGTTATTTTAGATCCTCGGATGCATCTAAAATCACCATTGGGGACCGCTGCAGAAAACCGACGGTAGCATTCCAAGTCCCGTGTCAAAGCTCGTGGGAAGTTCGGTAAGGAGGCAAACCGGAAGCATCAACGGTCTTGCTGTTCCACTCTGTAATTACTTATGTACCTGCTGCTGATGGGCCCCTGTAGATGTAGTATTTGGTGGGTTGACCACTGATGTTTTGCAGCTTGCAAGGTCTGCTCCACGGTGGCTCACAGTCGTGATACGTGAGTTATTTGCTTTCTGATCAATGACGCTAACGCCATTAATTGCACCAGAGATATAACGTGCTCTGATGCAGACACCTGTGCGATAAATATGGGAAATTCTTGGCTTTTGAGTGGATCTTAAAGTTTGGAGGTTGAAGAGCTTGGATGGTTGTACTTGGGAGTCTTTAGGTGAGGTTCTAGACTTCAATTTTCTATGTTTCAAAGGTCGCCGATTTAACTAGTCGGTCGGGGACGGTAACCGAGTTCATCATGACACTGTGCGACACCGGAACCATGCGGACCGACCCTTCCCGAGTTTGCACTGCCAGCGATCATACTATATGGATGCAGCATAATCCCGAAAAGGCTCAACTAGTATGGTCGTCCACGGATCATTGAGGGGATCACGCGACGCTACTATGTTCTTCAACTCAATAACCAATCCATTTGTGAGTATTGTCTCTCAATATGATCATGTCAATAGCATTCCAAACCTAGTTGTGTATCACAGATTGCCAAAGTATCGGTCAAATGGAGGTGGAAAAGTTAATCATGATCGCCGCAATGTATCCATATCGCGATGGCGCTTCTTCCCTTTCTGATGCCTTGGACCTTGTCCTTCCCGAGCCCTGCGGGCAAGGCCAAAAACAGCGTCTTCTGTTCCCAAAGATGTGCTAGTCGCTTTTGCTAGTCGGCACGCTTCGCGGTCGTGGAACATATATATCAACGGACATTGTCCTCGCTCGTCTCTTCCCCTTGCCGCCTTGAGTTCCAACATGGCGCTGCATCCAGATATGCGGGATTTTAGTTGTGAGTGTTTGTTAAGAGAGCGACTGTTCACTTGACTTTGCTGCTGACTCTTATTCTTTGATTTGTGTGTAGATGTGACTATAGCACTATACGTGGTCGCTCTTATGGTCACCTCTATTAGGGCCTTTTTAAGATTACGAAAATCGCTCTGGTGGTGGGATGACACGTTCGCCGTGTTTGCAATGTTCACGATGACCTCGTTCCTCATAGGTGAGTGCATTTTTCTCGCTGAATACGTATGAGCTGATAACCTATTGTTTCAGGCTCGTTGATACTCGCTAAAACAGGTCAGAGGACTCCTTACCTATCCAGAGTGACACGCTTATCAAGTCTGCTCATTTTTAAATAGAAAACGGTCACGGAAACCGGCAGCTTGAAATTTCAGGTTACTACATGCTAGTGGTTGGATTCTATCTTCCGATCTGGTAAGTTGACTAGTCCACTGCTTCTCGGACACTCTTGCTTGATATGCGTGAATAGGGCTGCGAGGTTGAGCATTTTGTTCTCTGTCATCCGTATTGCTCTTTGGCCGAGGCAGCGTAAAATCCTACTTTGTAGGTTTAGACTTTTCCTGTTCGGGAGCAAGCCATGCTGATCGTATCCTCTAGGGGTGGCGGCATTCTTTGTGTTCCAATGGGTGTTCCTTATGGTCGAGACTTTCTGGTTTTGTGAAATCACCAGAACAGCATGGAAAAAAGTTCCCGGGGCCTTGTGCTTCTTGGGGGACGCTGTGGCTACAACGCAAGCCGCAAGTAAGAATTCTGTGTGCCCGTGTACTTTAACAATGACAGGGATTCATGTGATATTGTAGCGACGTTCATTTCGGACCTGATGTTGATAGCTTCTCCGCTCTGGCTATTAAAGGACACGCACGTCAACCCTACTCTACGCTTTCGCCTCAACTCTGTATTCTCCATCTCGGTGGTGACGATTATCGCTGCTACGGCGCATGCTGTGCTGGCAATCACGTCGCCTGGTGTCTGGGAAGCTATATTGTGAGTGACCACTCTAGAGGCATCTATGATTGAAATGTTAGGACTAAGCTGACGAAATGCGACAGCGGAACCGTCGAGGTTTGTGTCGTTTGTTATTTTGAGTGATGGGGATAATTCTTATTGTCCTCTTCTAGATATTTACCACGCTGACTGTAGGCAGTGGATCTGTCCTGATCCCAGCTGCTCTCCGGCTGATTAGCGACAGCGACATGTACAACGATGCGGCTACTACTACCGGAGCAAAAGCCCGCAACACCAACAATACGATGCTTTCCACGCTGAAGATCATAAATCCGTCGACTGCGATCAAGGTCGAGGTCACTGTGGATCACGAGGACGACAAGACGAAGGACGATTGCCCTGGTGGCCTCAGTTCCGTGTTGGAGGACGACGAGAGTATGTCGCATAAAACTCCCGTCAGGTACGGAGTGGCAAGATGACGGATTTTGGAGGTCGTCGTCGTTGCTGCTGTGGTACGTTTTGTTTATTCGTAGTGGTACTGGGGCTATTTTGGATGGTTCGTATTTGCATATGGCAGGAGCATGGCCTTGGTGTCTCCTATCTCCTGCCTTGGTACTGTAAACTTAATATTCACTGTAGATTTTGTGCATTTGGGGTATCTAGGAGCATCACATCGCAATATTGCACGTGTGTCGTTGTCGGTTCACGAATCCAGACGAGATTCATTTGGACTCTAGCCCAGATGATTCCTCTTAACGTGTGGGCATAGTAGGTATGTATCCAAATCTCATCATTATCCGAAGCTAGAGGATCTACCTACACCATCTGAGGTTAATAAATTCGTGTCATCACACCGGGTACTACATACATACTAGGTCAAGTAAGTGGGCGACGAAATTCGTGGGCTATTATTGGCGACTGAAAAATGGTGTCATGGTGCGATGCTGCGCGCGCACGGAAAGACTCTAAGATAAATATACAGCACACAAGATTACTCCCTCTTCTTCGTCTTCGAACCGGATGTCAATCTCGTCAACATGTCGATAGCCATCGTAAATGGCACGAGAAAGAACGGAATATAACTACTCAATAAGATCATTCTCTGAGTAGCTGTCAAGGCTGAGGTCGATAATACGATGACCAGACAAGGCAGCGTTGTTGTACTCGACGACGCGGAATACGCCAATAATAATGGGTAATACTTTTGAGAGATTGGTGGGCCGTAGTATAGTGCTCGAGCGCCCAGAATAAAAACGGGGACTTGGAATATACTAACGGAGGCGTGATATGTATGAGAAATGCTGAGCGACACGCACACACACACGGGCGCAAGATAAAAGCACTCACGCTTCTAACCACAGAAAGGTCCTGAACCAGACCCACTCTTGACCGCCGAAGAAAGCACCTCCGATGAGGGGGTCACCGGTGAAATCGACATACCAGCGTGCAAAGTCTTTGAGAAGAGCGGGGACTAGTGAAGGTGGGTATATCGCCTGGAGGTCCACAAACAGAGTTGCAGGAAGGTGAATCTTATGACAGGTGGTTAGAGGGAAATGTTATCACAGAGCGCGGGGTGGTCTCACCAGGAAGAACGAGAAATAGAGCAAGTCCAGTGGGCGCGCTTTGAGAGACGACCTGCTTAGCACCATTTTATCGTGGTTTTTTCTGGTTGTGTTGGAAGAGGGACTCAGAAGTCACGAAGGCAGTCGCCGAATTTGCTATTATTGCGCGATCTGGTGACGGTAGCAGGTGTGAGAGAGTTTACGGTCTTCTAGTCACAGCCTCGTGACGCTCACGTCACTATTCAAGCTTCACCAATTGGATACACTCTCCACAGCTGGATCGACCTGATCAATTTGCGTTCTTGGATAAACCAATTGTCTCTTGTTCCTAAAACCTATCTCATTAATGGTATTCGGTCCTTGTCCGACTCGGAGTCGTTTTTATCGTAATTAAAACTGTTGCTTTCGGAGGAATGTAAGGTCCGATTTCATCGTCGTCGTCGCCTTCTCAACTCTTATCAGCCCCCTGCCGGACGGGCATCCCAATGAGGCCTGGTGTACATATTGCTGCGACGCTGCCACATGTCGGGAGTAGGACGGTCCTACCTCATGTGCGACCATATATATTAACTTGCTCGGTCAACTGGCGAATTTCTTATGTCGACAGCCGCCCGGTGAAATTGACGTTTGTTTTCGGATCCTACAATTTTCCGGCCCATCTTGTCTAGAACCAGACATCTCGTACGAGGAGAGATCGACGCTCAAGTTCCGGGTGAACGTTTCCATATGTACACGGTTGGCCGGTCAAGCCTTCAAGGTACCGCCTTGGGGTTAGTGCCTGACTTGAATACTAGAACGGACTTAGCGCACCGGAGATCATGCGTTGACGCTGAGTGTTCTGACTCTGGGAGCTAGATTTAGCGTGTTAACTACCACCTTCAGCTGGCGCGATACTGATTTCTTGTCGTCGCATGAATCTTTGTTCTCATTTCTGACGGTCCTGGCATTTAATATCTATGAAATAGAATTGTTTGGGTCCTTGGATTCATCTCATACGACCCTTATTTGGCGATATTTGCTGCCGATTGGAAATCCCAAGGCAAATACCATCTCGGAAAGCATAGCCCGCCAGTGTGATTTCGCTCCGTGATCTTTTGACAGTGTTCTTCCTGACCCTGCATGTCCACCGTCGTCTCTTTGATTCCTCCTTTAATTAATTGCAATTGTGGCTCGTGTTCGTGGTTCCCACATTAGTATGATTATCCAGACTATTCTCGACTGGCATCAGTATCTTCTACAGAACATTTATTATTAAGTCACTTCAGTGGCCGCGTTGGCCTCAAGTCCCCTTAGCAATGCTTTCGTCACTTTCTCAGATCCCCGCTACAATGCATCCAGATTCCATTTCACGCAATCATGTGGTGACAAACTATTCGAGGTGACCCACACAATCTCCTCTGCGATCCATCATGACAAGGCTTTGCATTCAATGCATTGGTAGTACTAGTGATATATCAATTTCACAGAGATTATCAATTCTGCTAACGACGATGACGACATGGAAATTGTTCTATGGGATTCGACGGAATCCTTTGAAGTATAGGCATGTATACGTAACTTGTTTCAGCGTACTGTTTCTGGGTGTTGAGTGAGAACATCGGGCGTCCAAGGTAGCTAGTGCCAGCTACAACATCGATCAAGCACATGCGCGTTGTGAGCACTTTGCTTAATTCTAGCTTGGTCGCGGATCTGAGCGGGTGGATCGAGACTTGGAATCCTGAATCATAACACCAAGCAATTTCTTTATTCCGTATTATACTTCTTCGCTTTACTCTGTCCTAAATTGGATTGTTTGTTTCCAGGCCAAGGTAATAGCATATGCCATATGGCGAGTAGCGCTAACACCACAATTGCGTCTTTCTAACACGCTGGATTATCGTACTTACTATAACCTAATATTGTAGGCAACATAATGCCGAAACGGCATGCTGACGCCGTCGTCTCAGCCGCCTCGACAAGTTGAACGGCCTCATGGCTTCATTATCAAACTCCACGAAACGTAAAGCTCATCGGAGGGATTTACTTCTTCTGAACGAGGTAACGTAGAGTTAGCCATACCCGATGCCATGCGTGTCTATTATATTTTTCGGTGACGGCTTGCTTCTACCATTGACTTGTTGGACTTGGTCAACCTTGTTTGGTGGAAGCCCACAGCGTGTAGGTATAAATATACTGGATCCTTGCTGGCCACCACTGTCTTTCTCCGATGGGCGAGGACATAGACTTGCATACCATAGCATGTGAGTCACGGAGTAGTCTGCGTTGTTTCCGCTTTTGTGATGCTCATGCATGTTGTTTAGATGCATCAGCAATATTATACGCCGTCGCAGCTGTGCTGACTTGTGTCCGCCTTAATCTGAGGCGGAGAAGACATATGCTGTGGTGGGATGATTGGTTCATTCTTGTTGCAACGCTAGTTATGTCTTGCTATCCTGCAGGCAAGTCTGAAACATGATCTGCCCGGTATATTTTGCTGAACGGCGATCTTGTACAGGCACATTTTTGCTTGCGAGGGGTAAGATCTGCACTTGTTGACTAAAAGGAATCGTTCCTGAACAGATCTGATTTATACAGCTCGGACCCATCGCGCTGTGATGGTTGCGACGTACTATCTCATTAGTCCGGGTTATTATATCCCAGTCTGGTCAGTCCGAATCATACACTCTGCGATGTTTATTGTTCTTATTCAAACGCGAAGCAGGTTTGCCAGATTTTCCATCCTTTTCACGGTCCTCCGTGTCACTCCTTATCAGTTCCCCGCTCAGCGAAGATTCCTCGGATGTGAGTTGCTCCCAGTATTCCCGTAATGTAAACGCATTTGATGAAGCAAGTACAGATATCGCTGCGTTTTTCGCCTTCCAATTTGTTTCCCTCGTAGGACTCACGTACTTTTTGTGCGAGGTGACGAATACAAATTGGAAAGCGGAACCGGACACCGTATGTGAGCAAGGAAAAGTGATGTTCGTAGCGCGATTACTAGGTATGGTTTCTTTCGGTTCTCGGGGCACAGACTGCCGCTTGAGATGCATGATTTCACGTTACATATATGTAGCTGCCTTGGTCTCGGATGCGATGCTTGTAGCTGCCCCGTTATGGATCCTTCGGCGTGTTCTTGTGAACCCGTTACTCCGATTTCGCGTTATATCAATATTCTCCGTCTCATTGGTAACTGCCGTTGTTGCTATAGGTCATGCAGTGCTTGTGGTTGCGGCTCGTGGGGTGCTTGAAGTTGTAGCTGGTATTGTCGAGGTTCGTCTCTTGTGTGCAACTTATGATCGCCGTTGTTTTTTTTGTTCTGATAAAATTTGGTGGGCAGGGTTTTGTTGCGTGCATGGCGGCGAATGCTCTTGTTTTGATTCCAGCTGTGTTCCATCGCGCCCGGCACAATGAAATATTCCAGGACGTGGCAGATACTTGTGGACCTGGTGCTACATCGGGGGCAACGGGTACGTTTATGGTAGCCGATATGACTTCGACAACCATTCTTAATGACATGGCTTTGCACCGATGGCCTACGGAGAATGATAAGGATAAGAGGCAGGCGTGAATAGAACACCACTGATTGCTCATTCGACATTATATGTATAATTTCCAAGTAATAAAGCCTCATTTTTCAGTTCGGCATGTTTGCAAATGTCATGATGCTCTCGTGGACTAGATGCTGATGCATACGGCTCAACCAAGAGAGTCGCGAAGCAACCGTCGTTGGGAAATCTCACGGATTGTATGTTTGTGTCAGCCAAGATTACTTACCCAGAAGCTTGGCAATCTTCGCCTTGGAGATGAATCAGAAAAATCAGAAGTGGAATTGCATTTCGACTTCGTCTTGGAATCATTCCAACTATGATGCCACTTTCGAAACCTAGAATGCAGGTTAATATAGATAGATAGTCATTGTCCAGTATATCGACACGGTATACAACAGTCAAAATGAGAGAGTGCGTGATTAGAGCATGACGGGTAACATATATCGTGTAAATAAAGCAAAATACCGCGCCAGAATGAACAAGTCATCCTTCTAATTTCAGGACAGCGGTTTTTGCACCTTCATTCCCTGCTTCGCCCATGGTCTTGTATGTTTCGACGACGTTGGGGTTGTCCAGATGGAAAGATGAGGCTTTGAACACATACACAGTGCTAAAGATAGCCGCCCCGAGTTTAGCCGACGTTTAATAAAGGAACAACATAGCAATATACCTTAAAACGGTAAACAACCAACCGACCCAGAGGAGTACCAACCAAGGAATAGCGTAACTATAGTGTCTATAGTAGAATGGAGGCTTGGGATTTGCGAATTGGGCTTGCAGCTCTTGAAACGAGCCGGTAGGGGAGGGTACAAGATGTCCATGACCTGTAGCCACTACGATGGTCGAAGACAGAGATGCGGCGAATACAAGCACGCTAGAAAGCACAGCGGAAATACGTTTGATCATGCTCCACATCCGCGATTCAGAGAGTGCGGGCCAAAATAACAAGAAAAAGAACATTGTTCCCTGTGACGATGAAAATATGATCAGAGGGGAGCCTTCGATGGACTTGCATCGAATAACGTACAAACGCGGTTGCGGTATAAACACCAGAAAAGATCGACAATGCACCGACGTCGACAAGGTCCTTATTATAAAACGAAGCGCCTGGCTGAAACGAGCCAACTCTTTTATTCAAGTTAACATACCTAGGACATCCGTCAGTACGGTATCCTGGGGGCGATCTGGTGAAAAATAACGGAACTTGTCTATGCAATATGTTGCCATACTCTCGCCCACCACGGGGACGATCATGGCGAGCTGATAAGCAATGAACCGTTGGGAACGGAGATAGTAACGATCGTCGAACATGTTGCTGCTTTTGAAGGCAGACAACTTGATAGCTCGCAAGTCGAGTCCGAAAATGATCATGGCTGTTGGCAGTGGGTGTGTGAAGAAGCGGGAGAAACAAAAGAGAGAGGACAGAACTCTTGTGTAAAGAGCTGGGGGAAGAAATACTACTAGTTGAAGGAACAGTGGGAAAATGATGTGGCGCCGACTGCCACTGGAACTGCGGACAATGTCAATAAATGGTCTAGTAGCCACAGCCGGATCCAATAGAGGGCATTGGATTACAACTCCTCGAGACTCTGATTCATCATGGCATTCAAATTCTCCGCGAACACACGCCTCACAATTCAAATCGCTCTCTTCTATCGTACCACAACCCTAGGCGCTTGCTCGAGCGCTCGAGCTTTCAAGGACCAGAGATACCCCACCCCTATTGTTTCCTCTGCTGTATTTTTACATTGACAGCCTGGGCAACACTGCATAGCGCGAAACTCGTTGCGATGTAAACTGCACCGGTCATAGATGGTTTTAACTTGTCCAGTGGGCGATCAGGTCGTCGTCACTTGTCTGTAGCCAAGACCGGACCGAAGCCGAGTATGCTGCGGTATACCATGATGCAAAGAAACAACATTTCCGGTGGTGGAAGGCCGGGGCGTATAGAAACTTCCTTTCGGGGCTCAGATTCTCAATCGGACGTCCGCTTGGAATACGGTTGATATATGATCGGCGGAAGCCCAGATAACCTACAAGTCTTCTACTTGACCGCATTCATCACCGTCGACGCACGCTTCAACGGCAACGTCCTTGATTTTTTCTTCCCCTTCTGTACATCAATCAGTTAGAAAATACTTACCAGCATCTCCTTCAACTTGGAATAGAGAGGGCTTCATGCATGTCCTTGAGCGCTTGGGCAGATTCTCAACTTAACTAGATCGAGCGAAAATTGTACCCCATAGAGCATGTCCCATTCAAAATATCTTACACTTGACCCCACCAAGTACGGCATTGTATCATAATCCCGTCCCAGCACCCGCATTCAAGCCTCAGGAACGGGCGGGATATCAATCTCATCATCATCCAGATACCAGGCCCCTATAGATAAACCATAACATCAGCAAAGGTTACTATAACAGTGCAACCACTCACTGTTCCCGCCCATTGTCTTCTCATTAAAAGTTTGCCCATCACCCAACCAGAAAAATCGGTTTTTGGATTTAGAATTTAAATACTCGTGATCAAAATCTTCCCATCTAGGGTGTGCTAAAGCTTTCATTGCATGAGAAGCCGTGCCTGCATGCAAAAGCGTGTCAAAGCTCGATCTGTATGCGGAGAATCGACTAGGGTTGCAAACCTGGCCATGGTCCAATTATCCTGCCCTCGTCTTTTCCCATCTTGTGCCACGACGAACATTTCTCGCTAAACACGGTCTGGAAGGCGTAACGGGGCTTGAATGATGCTAGAAGAAAGCAGGACACACCTTTTGGAAATAATGCTTACCGCAGAAGACGTAAGAAAAATCATGATATGCAATTACGCAACTAACCTCTAGGTATTCGTCAAAGTCGTCCAAGGCCGCTTTTTTGACTTCCAAGCTCTTCAATCTTTCTCTCTGAATCTTCAGGGTAGCATCGATGGCGTAATTAACCTGCCTCTCCAACACCATCAAGAGGGGTCCTGAACCGACTGAATTTGGACCAAATACAAAAAACATGTTTGGGAATTCGTCAACGCAAACACCGAGATATGCCTTCGGGTATGGCTTCCACTTAGATTGTAGAGTGGTCCCATTACGGCCAACGACAGGGAATGGATACTGATAGCTTACGTCGTACCCTGTGCAGATGTCAAGATTCGGTAGTCAACATTGCAGTGAGACAGTCTCACCAGTGGCGCACACTAAGACATCCAATGTCCTATGTTCTCCGTCGGATAGCTCTATCCCGTCCGACGTCACTCGCTCAATGGTAGAAGAGATAAAGTCCACCTTGGAAGCCACAAAACATTTGCGTCAGCTGGATCGACGACTGTGATAATAACGACAAGAGATCTACATTATCTTCGCACAGAGCGGCAAGGTATCCCGCATCAGGTGTAGGCCTCCGGCAAGACACAGGAAAATCTGGAATGACTACATGGGAATCCGGTCAACAAATTGATTTTTGACGAGGTGTATTTCAACTTGCGATGTTTAGCGATCCAAGGTTTCTTGGCCAATTTCTTTGTCATGTCTTCGATGAGCGCCTTGCGAGTCTCGATTTGCATCGGACTTCCTTTCAAGATCAGCTGATGACTAGACTGATTAGGGACTGTGAGCATGCGTTCTATGCTAGAAGCGTGTATGCGTAAACTCACGTTCATTTGTTGTTCCACAGTGCGTCTAAATTCGTTGTAACGTTCAGGATCTTTAAATGCACGTTTATCTTCATCTGTAAACACATCTAGAGGGATACCAGAGCTGTAAGTGAATGAAAGAATATTGTGAAAACAGAAGATTGCACAATTATATGCACCATCCTCGTTGAATTTAGCCAGGACTTGAGAAGAAAAGCCGGGAATCAGCCAAGTCGCACTTCGGACGAAGGTGTCGAGGTGAGCAACTTTAGGTTGTAATGCAGGAACAATTTGCAGAGCCGAAGAACCCTGTCAGATGTAATCGTCGCAAACCCATGATCAGGAGACAACTCGAAAACCTTACAGCGCCGATTACTCCGACTCGTTTTTCGCTCCAGTCTTTTGGCAGAGGATTCTCCCGAGGGCTTTCGCTGATGTCCCAATTTGCAGTGTGCAATAGGCGGCCTTTAAAATTGTCCAAACCAGGGGTGTCTGGCCACTTCCATCTGCTCAAGCATCCCGTACAATTGAAGATAATATCCGCTGTATCTTCGAACTCCTCTGGATCAGAATCGGGAACGGACCGACGTATACGGATATTCCATTTTCCTAAAGGCTCGTCGTATTTAGCGTGAACAAGTTCGTGATTCAGCCTAATGTGTTTCATGAGCTTGTATTTGTCAACCACTCTCTGCATATACGCTAGAATTTCGGAGCCGGGCGCATAATACGCGGACCAGTTCGGCTGTGTAGATTTTAGGATGAATTCAGATCCGCCACTAGGTTGGAGACGAGGCTATTGGCGCTCACATTCGCTTCGAAACTTAGCTGATACTGATGGGCTTCGAGTTGTTATTTCGGCGTAAGTAGATAAAGATCTTATACTAACGGAAGGGGATGGAAAATCGCAGGCGACACCCTGACGACAATTGAAATTAGGATCAGAGTACGCATATCAGGCAATAATGCGACTCACTGGATACCTGCTGGTGTACCAAGTTCCTCCAATTCCGTCGTTCTTCTCGTATATCGTCAAATCGATGTTTGGGACTTTCTGCGCGAGTCTGTTACAACTGTATGTTCAAAGTGAGTCGAATTATGATATTTAAAATGTGCATGCCTGATTCCAGCTATGATACCACTGAAACCGGCACCGATAACAGCGATTTTGATAGGTCTGTACTCATCGACGGAGAATCCACCAAGAACGAAACTTTCTCCGAGCCGTTGATGGTGATGGGAAGCATCTTCTTCTGCCGGTGCAACTTTGGTCGCTATTATGTCCGCAGTTTGAGGTTCGTTCGAGGGAAAAGATATGTTGTCCATAGTGCGTCACAAAAGCCAGTCAAGGGCGGGCAGAAGCAACGTGGAGCTTTTATAACTCCATGAAAAGCTCAAGGCGGCCGAATCACATACATGCAGTATATAGCTGATGATGATCGATGATGAGTGGCTCAGCCATTGAATAATAGATATCGATGGAATCCATATTATGTGTTTCCTACGTGGAGATCTTTGTATAGGTCGTCGGGCTATGCTGTACCGTCGGCACAAAAAATAAAAAAGCTCCCCAAACGGGTTTGGGCTTCCAAATTGGTCATTTGGGGGTCTTTTAACGTTCGAGTTGAATAGTGTCAAAATTCACCCAAACGACAATTTATTGCACAAATGCGTTTGGGCAATACAAATCTCGTCACGCGTCACATGAAAGGTATACAAATCGATTTGTAGTACCCGAATACAATTGTGCTACCCAAACGTGTGACGTGGTCACAACGATGATTACAACTGCCCGAACGAGTTTGTAAGGTTATTTCGTTTGTAGAATATGTTTTGGCTGAAATTACCCAAACCACAAAAAATACCCAAACGGCCAAAACTCAAATGGTTAAATGTTCGAATGCCCAAACGTCGAAACTGCACAAATGGTAAGAATGCCCAAACAACAAAATACTACAGGACTATCCGAACGACAGAACTACCCAAACGACAGTCCACCCAATCCTTAAACTACGCAAATGCCGAAAAAGACCAATTTTAACCCCAAACCTCCAAACGACAAGTTGCCCGAACCTCAAGCTACCTGAACCTCAAAGCTGCTTACAAAATTGCCGAAACGGCGACGAAACCAGTACCAAACTGACGAAACTACGGAACAAGGAATTTAGCTAGCATTACACCCAACTTTAGCCTTAGAAGCAAGCGAGTCCCTAAGAGCCTCAGGCTTGACAGCATCACCCGCGTTTCGTTCTTCGTCAAAACAAATAGCGGAGTCGACAAGCAAAGCGAGCAAAATCTTGCCAATCCAGAGCGCGGTGTAATCCGCGGCCTCTGAAGTACATTGAACACGATGTGATCTGGAGCGTGTCGAGCGCGGTGTAATCCAGAGCATGTCGAGAGGGATGTAATCCAGAACACGATGTGATCTGGAGCACGTAGAGCGTGATGTAATCCGGAGTGCGTTGAGACTCGAGCGTGATGTAATTCGGAACACGTCAAGCGCGATGTTCGCCGTTTGACGAGGGAATGGCGATGAGAGCAACAGCCTCAGGTGAGTAGGGTGGTCATTGTGGTTGCCAGTTGGGACCTTTATTGTACTACGTTGTGCACCATCGACGCAACTTGAAGTTGTTGCAAGTTGTCTGTAAAGTTGAGTTTGCTGGTCATGGATATTGGTTCAGGTTGCACTCGAGAGGCGGTTGACGCGTCGTTGAGACGTACGAGTGAGGAACTTGTCTCTATCTCGTCTCGACCAGAACCAGGTCACCAGCGACGAGTGATTTCAGGTCTATGAGTATTCGCGTGCTCGGGTTTAAAGACTGAAAGTAAATCTTGCAGTCTTAGTAGTTATAAGAAAAAACAAAAAGCGCTGGCAGGAATTGCAGGACTGCTTGAATGTCGAGCTGAGTGGTGCCGGTGATGGACTCCTGGAGAACTGGACGCGAGCTGGCAGGATCATGTGATGCAAGACTTGAGCCCCAGTGAAAATCGACAGGAATGGCGTTGATTGCTACTCAACTAGAATGAATAAAGTTCCAATTTAGCTATTCAGGTTGATTGCTGTTGATATCACGAGAATTCGGCGTTTTCGGGGATGTTGTCATCACACTTTTCAACATGACAATGTGCACCGTTCCTTGCCCAACTTGAACTCAGAATGTGTAACGTTTCGCTCGTGCAAAATTGACGCTGCTCGCCACTATGGTTGGCAAATCTTACACCTGCAACCTGCCACAAAACCAAGCACCGTTCGAACTTCGAACGCAACACTACGCGCATGCCCAACTTGGCCCAACTCATTTCTGACTTTGGCCAAAGCTGCTGTGGGAAAACGACCGCCAGCATACGTCATAGAGTTCGTAGAACCCACGTCATCTTTGACTTAGACTTTTCTTGTCTCCTACTACCATCTTGTCGCTTTTTCCTCCCCTCCCCCTCAGCTCTGTCACTACCTTCGTTCATTCTAGACAATAACTAAGGTACACCCCATTCCGAGGCCACATCCACCATCACTGATTCAGCATTTTCCAAGTTAGGCACAAATATTGACTGATGTGAAGTCCTCGACAAGTTGAACGACAACTCGAAGTCAGCTGCCAATTCATGCACATCACCTCAAGACCCCGCCACCAGGAGTCGGAGAGAGAACACACGTCGTGCACCTGCTGCTCCTCAGCAACGACTATCATGCGAGATCCTGAACCCACCGTTGTTGCCATAGTCACACTATCATAAAGAAACCGACCAAGATTCACACATCGAAGATAAGTACCACGGCTCGAGGCTTGTATAACATCGATTATGTGAAACTTCGCCCAAATGCTACGAACGACTACTTCCAATTTGAACTTGGACCCCGAGGCACTGAAGGTATGTAGTAAATCCGTTATTGCATGACGTTCATACTGACGAGATTACTATTCTATTAGAAATACACGTTGGCGAGCATGGCAGCAAGGGGGGAGGCAGCGGTAGCTTGAGGGACGTTGAACTTCGTAGTGAGATGATGGATGCAGTGGTCCGTGGTTGGCTGTAGGGGTGGATTGGACATTTATTCTATAGCATTCATTCGGAATAGATACAACATGTACAGTTAATTCAATAGAGTCGTTCGTAAAGCGATCGAGCCCTTTTCCGCTCCCCTTCCTCAGTCTCAGAATAGATGTATTTTTTCCACAATAGCTCTGGCATGGATAATGGCGACTGAGAGACTCCTAGTTCGAAAATGGCTCGGGTACGCGGGAAATCTTCCAATTGACTTTCGAGTTCTGCGAACTTTATCCAAGCCGTTGAATTTGTTGGATCGTACTATGAGAGTTTTACGCGTCAGGTCGAAATGGTTACAATGGAAACGTTGCTCACCTCGAAGTATGTTTCGTATAATGTCCGCACACGATCAAATTCCCGGAGCTTGTAACAAGGTTAGTGACCGCTCAACACAAGACACCGAGCTTACCTCGAACTCTAACTGGATATAACCTTTAAATAGAGCTTCTTTGGGGCACGTACCGATAGCAGTTCCCAAAATCTTTCACGCAGCTCCTAGATCCATCCTTCGAACCTCGGCTCTTGCAAACAATAACCACAACTTGGCAAACGTGAATTGCTTATGCGGTACTAATTTTAATGCGGTCTGGTATATCTGATGAGCTCGAGAATAGCGTGAATAGACAAAAACAAGGAGTGGGACATTGACATACCTTAGTTTCTATCTCCTCGAATAGAGCATAGTCCAGCCATAGGAAAACATATCGTCGCCAATAACGTTTTTCGACACCTGGAGGTACCTGGGCGACAGCTCGCTCATATATCTCTCTGATGAGACCATAGGCATGCTCTTCTTCCTCCAATGTCGCGCCTTCATCCCGTAGATCTCTGAGCGCACCCTCCTCTAATCTGGCATAATCAAACCATGTATCGTAATTCCAACTATCATGCGACGAATCTTCTTCGTATTGGATGCGACGTTTACCAAGTACGGTAGATTCAAGCGTAGATCGAGTGCCATGCTGTTTTTCAAATTTTGTGTATGCCGCATATAATGCATTTGATTTAGACCTGGGAAGTCGTGACAGGGAAAACTGGAACACGTTTCATTAGCTAATAATGAAAGACGAGTAGCAAGACGCACCTTGTAAATGACACGAGTAAATGACACGAGCTCGCTCATACTCTTTTAATCGCGTTTCCATTTTGGCAAAGGCGTCGAAAACGGCTTGAGCTTTATCGGTTTGTTCTTCATCGTCTCCGAAGTATTCTGGAGCAGTCTGAAAAACCTCTCTCGCTTTGGCCAAGTTACCTCGTTCTTCTTCATATTTCCCCCACTTGACCCAGACTCGAGGTTCGGGTCTAACGGCAACCCAGCGCCCATAGATTGCGCTGGCTCTGTCCAATTCATTATAACGCTGTTCAAGTTTGATATACGCTTGCCATGCTTTGTCGTCAGGTTCCCATTGCATCCAGCATTCAAAAATCTGGCGTGCTCCCGGTACATTTTGCAACAGCTCTTCCAAATAGACATACTTGTACCAGAGTTGATCGACGCGGGGTAGTAGGGTAACTGCCCGATCAAAAAGATTGCGCGCGTGCTGAACATTGCGTGATTTGAGTTCCATCTCTGTATAGCTGAGCCATAGCTTGACGCCTCTGCCGTCGAAAAGACGGAGCGAGATCTGGGGAATTCGTTCTGACTAGCCTAGAGAAGACGAGACATCAGTCGGTGCGAAGACAAACGGCCAGCAATTGAAGCTACCTCCCAATTTGCATACTGTAGCCATTCTTTCCTGATGTTAGACCGAAGATAAATTCAAGATACAAGACCGGGAGAACAAAAGGCGTACATGATTCCTCTTGTTTGTCTTATTCGCTTCTCAAATTCTTCACGTTTCCTACCACGATATTGGTGCAACTCCTCGAGATCTTCGACCCGTTGCCTCGGGGCACGAAACTGAGATTCTTGACGTTCTCGAATTGGAAGGTTATTAGAGAAACGATGGGCATTGCAGCAATCAGAACTGTACATCTCGAAGGAGTTGTTCTGCTGTAACCTAGAGAGACGATTGGTTGGGTGAAGGAAGAGACCGACGGATTTTAACGTACTTGAACAGCAGCTGACGCGCGATTTTTAATGCTGAGTGTATGAGTAAACGGTTTGGCTCATTTGTGCAGGGAATGAGAGGATAATTCGTACCAAGGTGCTCTTCCATCCTGCATTTGTGTCCAAACTCGACGAAGAAAGCGAAAGCAAAGATGTAAATAACTGGGTGTTACCCGACCAAGTAGTGCACAATTCAGATAGCTTTGAGGTGGTAACCTCATTGTAGTATAGTAGCTGTTACGGATCACATTTCTCAGTCGTCTACTAAAGCCCCCACGCCACTGCAAATTGCTCCTGTTCTCCGGCTGGAAAAGTTGCTTGTAGATACGCACACAAAGAGATTAAGTTCTCGAACGAAGGCAGAGCTAGTATTCTCCTACTCTTCGTGTCAATAATTTACAAACTGATAGCGTTCATAGGTAAAAACGTAATAATTGAGCAGTCTTTTGGTCGAGGATTTGGCAGCCTGCATCTTGAACAAGCTTCGTGGTCAACTGCAAGTTGCTGCTAGTCAAGGCTCCCGGCGTCGGAGATGACAGGAGGGCGGTACCGTCTTTACTGAAGAGCTCGACATTAAACCCCAGACAGCAACCCCGGACATGCTGGGATCTACCAGCTCTGTACGCATCACCAAGGACGACACGATTATTCTCAATGGTGAAGGATCCAAGGATTCTATTACTGCCCGTTATGAACAGATCCGTTCTCTTGTCGCAGATTCTACGACAAGTGAGTTTGACAGAACCAAACTCCAGGAGCAATTGGCCAAGTTAAGTGGTGGTGTTGCTGTGATTAAGATCGGCGGAAGTTCTGGGGTCGAAGTCGGTGAAAAGAAGGACAGATACGATGACACCCTCGATGCTACAAGGGCTGATGTTGAGGAGGGAATTCTTCCTGGCGGAGGCGTTGCCCCATTAAAGGCATCGCTGGCCCTGGGTCCCCCCACGCCTTCTGGCTCTCATTCTACGACTCAGGAGAGGAAAGTTATCACCACTGCCAACGTTGATCAAGATCTTTGTGTCTCGATCATCCGACGTGGGCTCAGTCATCCTGCACGGACCAATCATGAACACGGGAGAAGAGTCTTCTGTCATTGTTGGTACCCTTCTGTCGCCACCGTATTCAACGCCAGAGAAGTTTTTGTGGGGATATGATGCCGCCAAAGGCGAGTATGTCAAAATGATCAAGGCCAGCATTGTCGATCCTTCGAAGGTTGTGAGGACAGCTTTAGTCAATGCTGCTGGTGTTGCAAGTCTGTTGACCACGAGTGAAGCTTGTATGGTCGAGGCGCCTGAGGACCCCAAGACTGGCGGAGGAGTGCCTTGGATGGGCGGTAGGGCCGAATTGTTGCATAATAAACAGCCAAGGTGAAGGATCAAGAGGAGAGATTGATATATCTGCATTCAATCCTGGAATACAAAGCATTGGATAGCTTGGAGGTGGGCCAAATTGTTGCATATTAATCACCTATGGCATTTCATTTCAGTGTGAATTTCACCTTTTTGTACCTAGTATTTCAGCATATGGACTTCAAGTTATTGTAAAATACTCTCAGGCTGATAGCAGTGGCAATGACTCAGATGTAAGCTCTGAAAATGTTGAGGGGTCATATTATCAATGGCGGAGTGACAGGCGCCCTACTAAGAAGCGCCTAAAATTGTTGGTCCCTCCCAATCGCAGTCAACACAGCAAACCATCTATGAAGGGGAAGAACTTGAAGGAACCAAGGAGGGAACTGACAACACAAATGGACTGGGATGACGGTTGGTGGGAAATGCAAAAGATGCCTGCAGATCTGGAGGAGTCTATCAAGTGCTGTGAGCAGACAAAATCTACCCATTGCGACACTGATCCTTGCCCTGTCCTCTCACTTCTTTCAAAATTTGGTGTTCGATGGGATCCTATTCTAAGATGTATATATTGCATCAATCATTCTCGACTTATCCCAGGCGACGACTTCCGCTATCATTTTGGTGGGAGACTTCATCCTATGGCCATTCCAGGAACAACCAGATATATGTTCCTCACTGCAAGCGCATTTCATCTAGCTGAATGCTACCCTGATATTCGAAATCAGACTCACGAGAAATTGAAGCATTCCCTCCCAACATTGCTTCATGAACCCATCGCACTGGAAGAGGACTCGGGCACTCTGGAAATGCGATATAAGTGCCCTCACATGAACTGTGCCATTTGGGTGGCCACAAACAAAGGAAAGGGAGCACCAGAGACGGAACTCAGGCGTCATGTGAAAACACATAACAAAGTCTTAGGGAAAGACTTCTCACCCGTATCTTCACAGTGGACCCAACTAGTGAGCGTTGGCAGGGGCCCTGGCAAGGGCTCTAACAAAGGCGGGAGTAACCATTACTTCACCTTCCCAGATACATTTAGATCATCCGCCAAAAAAGTGGAAAAGCCAGCCTTGTTGACTGTTGACCTTGCCGCGCCATCCACCGACACATGGGCAGCATCACTGGGATGGGAAGCCTATATTGACCAAATTACTCCAAGGTTCAATGGTTCACGTCAGAAAGCAGTGGAAAAACTGGTCGATCTTGTTGCTCTTCCCAGTCCCCACCGTATATCAGTATCTGTTGGATTGGTGAAAATACTAGAACAGGGCCTCCTTGTCTCAAACAAGCTGAATCTATTATACTTAGAGGATGCAGCGATCTGGGTCTCGCTTGCACATGGATCTTTCCGTGCGCATTTTGCACATGGGGGGTGCATATAATGTTCTCATCTGTTGTGATACAATATGTACTGACTTTGAAACAGGAAAAAGCCATTCCAACCATTTGCTCAGAAAGAGCAGTACTATAAATACCGAAAAGTGCTTATCATGGTCGAAGGCTTCATCATGAGATCAATCCATGATAAGATCTGGAACTGCCCCAATACCATTCCCATTCAGCATTCAAACCAGACATCTCAGGCTGGTTTAGCCCTATACAAGTACTATCTTAACTCCCATGCCAATCTCGACCTGGTGGAACTCATGGTTAAGAAGCACAATCTGTTTCTTGCAGTTCTCCAGGCTGGCGAAGGGTCTGAAAAGAAAGTTGCTTGTCCGCTAGACCAGGTGCTTTTGGCTGACAGCATATTGAGCAATGGTCAGTGGCGCAAGGCGTCCCTGGTTCGCTCTTCAGTAACTACCGCCATGTGGAGTCTTCGGGCAATTGATGCCCACTGGTGCCGGCTTGCTATCTCACAAGAAGAGAATTACATACCATTCTCTCGAGAGGATTCACACACACCAGACGTATCAGCTGTTGAACCACCAAATCTACCAACTGATGGGAACTCATATGAAGCCGATTTGGATGACAGCTTAGGGGACGAACTAGATGGTGAGATAGAGGGAGAGGATGAGGAGGATGGGGAGGGTAGGGACATTGATAATGAACTGCCACCTGGTTCAGAAGTTGGCCCAATAGACATGGGGGAACTAGAGGAAACTCTTTGGCGCATATCACAGGTATTTGACACACCAGACAGAAAGAATTTGGAAACCACCAAAGGCGGATCATTCAGCTCACTCCAAACTAAAGAGTGAGTCATTGCATACATAACATCAATTATTGGGAAGCTCAGTGGGATATTAGGGTTTTACAGTCCTGTCTTGAATATATTTCTCCAGCTGGGGAGGCTACGTTCATCACAGCCTTTCGGCGGGCAGTATCAATCTCATCTTCTCTCTATAATTCCGCACAGCACAAACCCCCTTTCACTGCAACGTTGCAGAATGGATGCTTCATTTTGACGAATGGTGTAGACGCTCCTGTGAGCCTTCCTGTCGAAAAGTTTTCCGAGGCAGCAAGCATATCGACAAATGATTTAAAGTTATGCGTTGAAGATGCCCTGCCAGCCAATGTATCAATATATGATATTCCAGTTCATGGTTTCACAGACGACTTTTCTTCCGTCGCATTACACAAGCAGCCTCAAAACATGGATGTTCTGCAGCCACTAATATCTGAATACTGGAGGAAATTACTTGCCGGGTCACTTTGCGACAAGGATGGAGCAAATCGGGTTCAAGTGGATCTGTGGCTACAAAAATACCATGACTGCTACTCATCAGCTGCGGCTGCCATGGTTCTAAATGTGGGTGGCATTGACCCATTTTCATTCAAGCACTACTGTTACGATGGCCCACAACGCAACATCTTTCTTCTCAAAAATGGACTACTGTCATTTGCAAACCCAGTCTCCTCCCACCGAATCACAGACAGTCATTTAGACCTTGCGATCATGCCCACCGATACCACACGGGCACTCTTGGTGCTCATCACTATTCTCCTTCCAATTGCCAACAAGCTAAGATCACTAAAAGGGCAATTTCTGCCTTTCCAATCTACACATCTATGGGTTTTACCCCGTCGGCACACCACTGGCCAAATCAAGTGGCGTTACAACTCCAATGACATAAACAAAATATTGAAGGTCATAACAGCCCAAGTATTTGGCGTCACAGTCGATGGAGAAGTCATTCGCAAAATGGTCCATCAAGTATTCTCATCTGAATTCCCCCTTCTATTCAATAACACAATGCGTTTGAAATCACCTGTTGATGTTGTTGCCCAGCACTTGTGGGTTACCGGTATCCATAACTATGGAAAGCTGGGTCACTTTCCACCACATCCAGCTCTCGTTGGGGATAGGCCTGGGCGTCACACAGTCTACTGCGAAGTATGGCATGCCTTGTCTAACACAGGCCCCATTCACGAATCATGGAGGCCAATGGTACAAGGCACTTCTCTTTTCTCGGAGCGCACTTTCCCTGAGGATGCCTTTTATGTGGCTCGCAGACTAGTTCTCACCCTTTATAAAGTCCAAGATGCTTCTCAGCCATTCGATCGAGCAAAACTGGTGAAGCAAGTGCTGTCTAAAAAACGGTTCCTTCAGGGCATCACGGTAGGCACTTAGGTCACCTTTTCCCTTTGAATTATTGCTCACAAATTTTCAATCCAGCCGATGGACAAGGGAGTCATCATCGGAGACCATTCTCTTCATATTGTAATACGCACCTTGATTTGCGGTATCGAGCAACTGGATGGCCCAATTCCAGCTATTACGGAAATCCATGTTGCAGATTCAATTGTCTTTGTAAGTGATTGGACTCTATCACGAAATGCTATATCATATGTTCATATCAATGGCGGCAGCTCATGAGAGCCCTTTGTGAATGGGCCTCCGGTGATTTCACAGACCTCTCTGCTCCTAGCTGCGAGTCAGCGGTACACTTCCAAACAGTTCGCTCTCGGCTTCTTACAAAGCTGGTGGAAAATGAGTTCTCTGAAACCAAGTCGTTTCAGGGGCTTTGGGAGGCTATTAGTCAAGATATGTCCCAGTTTTTAAATTACTGAAACATAGCAGTATGTGAGGGCAATTTTCAGGCGAATGAGTTGAATGAAAAGCATCATGAGGAGGGAGGGAGGAGGAAAAGCCGACACAGAAATATAAAAGAAATCTTCAGACCAATCCTTCATCTCCGAGTCGCCTCCTTGGCTGTTCTTGCTTGTGGATTTTTTCTCAGCGTTCCATGTCTAATATACCTGGTAGAACCAGCTCTTCACCCCTTACCATCTCCCAACTCTCTTACTACTGGCAAGTTAGCGGCACAGTATGTGGTGTGTCGCTAACTCTCTGAATTTCATCATTAGATATCTGAACCAGACTGTATAATTAACACATTTGTATCACTACAAAGGCTTTGTAGCCGACTACAAAAACGTTGTAGTCTTTGCTCACATAGTATCGAAGAACGTGGTGACTAGAACTTATTAGCTGTTGAAGTTTCAGTCAAAAGTCCGTCTGGCCGGAAAGAACCAGACAGAGAGGATCTAGACTCTCGTTTAGGGTCGTTCCCACTCACACATCGTCGTAAAACCTCTGGTCGTATGAAGATGGAAGGGGCCCTGGAAGAACACAACGTCAACGGGTCGTAAGTTTGGTTGTTAGGTTCAATGAAGCATACCTAGCAGAGGTAGAATTCAAACGAGGAAATCATCTAAAACACTCAACTCCTGCACGTTACCCTTCCGGAACTCTTTTTCAGGCAAAGAAGGTAGCTTGACATCTCCGGGAGGTTCGGTAGAGTAGACGACAGGTATTCCGGATGATACGCCTTGGAGACAAAGGCGGTGGTGAACTGAATGAACTTGACAGTGACTTGATCCCGAGATAAGCCGATTAACAAGTTGATACAGGAGTGCCGTATCGATGCAGATTGGAGCTGGGCTTAGACGTTTGCCAAGAATCCTCAGGCCTCAGACGCGGTTGCGCACTTCGTGGCGCCGAGGACTGACCCAACGATAACGAGATTGTGCCGCCAAGATTAAGAAAGGGATCCCAAGGGCCAAGAGCAACAAGAAATAGTCAAGATCAAAACTTAGGCGCGCTGGGCGTGCAGAGCGCCGGGCTCATAACCTGTGGGAAGCAGCGATAGTACGTGAAGTCCCAGTGGTAGACGGAGATTTCGCTGGAGAGAATCAGCTTGCGTCGATCTGGATTCCCAGCGTCTGCCTGTCACGTGGGGTAGCACTGACCGGATGCGGACTCTGACTCAGATGCGTGCTGTCTCCGAGTCTATGTCCTCTTGTGGTTGCAAGTCGCTGATGGGGGGTTTGAGCCCCCCAAAGGTTACTCCTTGCCCTGGACATCTCAAGATTGACCTGGTTTGAGCCCGGGTTAGCCCCTCGTCTGGGTGGCCACAACGGATTCGTGGTGGGCTCACCTTGAGATTGCGCTCACAGTCTATTAACGTGAGTCTTCCTTGCTCCTTTCGCTTTGTCTGGGCTCGCTGACATCAACTCTTGAACAAATTTAGGCCGGGACATTTATTTGACTCCCAACTCGTCGTTTCCGATCACTCGCGCTCGTTTTCGGTCGTTTCACAAGCCTTCACTGAGCCAATTCAAGGTTGAAAGAGTTGCAGAGGCTATATATCAGGTGCGCCGGCTATGCTAACAATTTTCGAAGGTTTTTACTGACTATGAACTCCAATTCGTTAAAGTCGCGTTGTTTTCGAAGCGGTTTCACTGCCGAAAACGTCTCATGAGCCGCCTGCACCATCTGCCTAGCAAGTGGCGAATCAGCTTCTGAAAACACAAACACAATAATCCGACACGTTTGACCAAGGTTGCTGACCTTTCAAGCCCTTTTTTCTTCTATTCTGACTAACAGGTTTGTAACACGATATCGCCCATCCCGTGGTTGAATCGTAGCATTCGCGACGAAGTTCTGGAACGCATTCAATCACCTGGCCCTCTTGTTGAAAGTGTGTTTTTTTTTACTCTCACAGCCGTTTCTTAAATCTGACTGTGTTGATATCCCAGGTGGTCAACTTTTCCCCATGACTTTTCGTTGAGGCATTCGATTGAACGTCACCAACCACTTGCCTCATCCACTCGTCAACATACTCTCCTCCTTGCGCCAATTTACGCGTCTCACCAGTTGCCAAACTCGTGGTCGAACCATGGGTTGGCGACAATCATTCCTTTCTCCTTGCATCCGCCTGCTGGCCCATCCACCAAGTCACTAATCCTGCCGCTAAGTTACGGGATTGGCGACAACAACCTTTAACGCGTGATCGCCATCCTCCACCCTCGCGTTCCCAACAACAACCATCATTAATCATAATTAGGATGGGGACAGGTGGGATATCCTCATCTGAGCATTGCTGGAGAGAAGCTGGTCGCGAAAGCTCCAAAATGAAGTGTTCATCTGGCCATTTAGTTGGGATGTGCTGACGACTCAAGTGAAAGGTGATTAAAACCAGTATAGTTGTTGACACACGCTTAATTTTCATTTTCAGAAGATTCGCTCTCACGTCTTGTAGAAGTTGACGGTTTGTTTTCCCTATCAACATATACCGGATCTCACCCTGCTCGCCCGAGTAGCCATCAGCTCAACCACCTCTGTGGCCGCTACTTCTAAGCAACGCCACGCTCAATCTATGCAACCGCTCTCAGTTGTTTCGACGTCAGCATCAGTGGACAGTATGCTCGTTGACTTAGATGAAGAGAGGAGGAAGAGCAAGATAATCCAGTAGTCCCGGGATCACTTGGCCATTGTCGGACGATGGTCGAACTATGTCATTCCCTCAAAGTGAACAAAAGCGACCTGCATCAGATTATGACAAGTTCGATCGATGGCCATGGTCTAGCGCGAAGCGGATGTCCGTCTCTGTTAAGCCATATCCACCACTAAGTCCTGCTCTTAGTTTCATACCTTCCCTTGGTCCTTTCCGGAAGATCACTCTAATAGTCAGCGGCAAAGGAATGTAGCTTCCTCGTCTGTCTTCCGCTATAAGGATAAGAGATGCTCCAAGCCCGTGCCATCTGCGGCGGTCCCCACCTTACTGCCTTGGAGGAGTGATGCGCGGAGACCATCCTCCGAAGTCCGAACCTGAACTACCTAGACAAGCCAGTCTTGTTTGCGAGTGGAAGGTGTCCCAACTCGAATAGCACACGACCATCTCTCCTACTTTATGCCAACCCACTGCTTGCTGTACGCAGGCGACTGCATCTTGGAGCTCTTTAGTACTTATCGCGATATATAAATCCTGATTAAAAAAAAAGGTGTCCCGTGATTGCAAGACGCGTCATAGTCGCTTCCACACGTGCCACTCGTTCAAGTTCGTCATTGCCGCCGACAAACTGTTACTAGTACCAATGTCCGATGTATTGGGACTGAACTGCTTGGTTTTCGGTGAAAGTCGCAACAGTGTCTTTCCAGTCAAAATTCCGAGCACGGAGACCGTCGGCACTCTCAAGGAAGCGATCAAGGACAAGAAGAGGCCACTATTCGATTCTGTTCCCGCAGACACCCTCGTTCTCTGGAGTCTGGAAGGTTTCCGTCCTTTTTGAGAAAAATCTCGAAGAGAGTCTTGAAAAGTTTAATCCTGATGACACACGACCGCTGTCTCCATGGAGAAAATTGGCGTCACTCTTTGCGGACCAACCTGTGGACGACCACCTCGACATAGTAGTAAAGGCTCCTCCTGGTTAGTTCGAATCCATTCCAGCCTTTGTAGCTCCTCACAACTTCAGTAGCCATCCATCCGACCCTGAACTCTGAACCACTTCAACTCAACTGTTTGGTGCTTGGCGAATCTCGTAATCGCATCTTCGTAGTCGAGATTGCGGCAACAAAGTCTGTCGGGGCTCTCAAGGACGCGATCAAGCGCGAAAAGAGGCCTGCATTTGACCATGCTCCTGCCGACGCCCTCGATCTCTGGAGAGTTGCCATCCCCGCTGACGAAAATCTTAAAGAGAATCTCAAAAAGCTCAATCTAGTTGACGAGGACGCTTTGCAACCACCTGACATTCTCCCGGATGTTTTCCCGTCTGGGCCGCAGATCCAATCATTATTGCCGGTACACAAGCTATCAGAAATTTTCTCGAAGCCTCTTATCGAAGAACATGTACACATTATAGTCAAGCCGCCGCCAGCTCAATCGACCGTTAAAGAAGCCGATCTGGGGGAGAAGGACGACATCATTACGGCGTTAAAGACTAGTTCGTTTCTCCCGTTATAACTATTTAAATTATCTCCTGACTGTGTACAGATCGTAACGAAGCTGTCAAGAAAGCTCTGAACGCAAAGTCCCCGTCGGAGTCAGCCAAATCCAAAGAATATAAAGTGTATCAACAAAATTCGCCTATTTACGATGGCCGTTACGATGCCAAAAAAGCCCATCGAGACAACAGCGCCTCCGATCCAATTGTTCCACCCTGTCTTTGGCCACTTCTTCGATGACCTGTTGAACGATTTGCCCGTGCCTCCCGATATTGCCAAGGCCACCATTTGCTATATGCGAGCCTCGTCGGCAATTTACGATAATGAAGCAAATCGCAGGGCCACCCTTGAGCCACATCTCGGCCGCATCATTGGTAGCGGCGCGGGGACAGTGGTGAATGCTGATGGGACATGCCCGGATGACGCTCTCTCAATAATTCTGACCAAAGAAATCTGCG
Source organism: Sarcodon aspratus (assembly GCA_003313825.1). Taxonomy (NCBI): domain Eukaryota; kingdom Fungi; phylum Basidiomycota; class Agaricomycetes; order Thelephorales; family Thelephoraceae; genus Sarcodon; species Sarcodon aspratus. The sequence continues at coordinate 28,600 of QLOR01000411.1, forward strand.
AAACCGTAGTGAGTCTTCTCAAGGAGGAGAAAAACAACTTCAGGGATGGAGGCTGTGATCCTTCAACCCAAGTTGGCTTGTCGATGACTCGATTTTGGGCTCAGAATCAGGTAAATAAATGCGACTTTTCTTTACTCTCGTCCTCCCTGACGCCTTTTTTCTATCAGCACTCAGTTGTGCGCAATAACACCTGCTGCCCAACATTCCTCCTCGCAACCGCTGGCCCTTGGTTCACTATCCTCGGCGCCGTCCTTACGGACAAATGGATTGTCCAGCGCCTCACAGATTTCATCTGGGTGGGTCTGGATGCTACGCTAAACTACCCGCACTACACTCAGGTCGCCCGTACCTTGTACTCGCTGAGGAGCAATGTTGAGAGACTTCGCGATTATTACATCGGATTGAAAGTCATCACTAGTGACACTAAATACCTCCATCCTCGCTTCTTCCCCTCCTTTTGCGCATATTGCAATGAGGAAGGCAGAATTATTGATTTCAAGTATATTAAACCTCTCAAGTTTGAAATGAGATACAATGAGCCCAAACAACGCTGGATAGCTCAGGGGAGCAAGTATATGAAGAGCCCAAGGAAGGCTGGATGGCCCTTCATATTGAGAATATAATGAGATACGATGAGCCCAAGCAACGCTGGATAGCTCAGGGGAACAAGTATATGAAGAGCCCAAGCAACGCTGGATGGCCCTTCATGTTGAGAATAAGATGAGCCCAAGCAACGCTGGATAGCTCAGGGGGACAAGTATATGAAGAGCCAAAGCAACGCTGGATGGCCGGGGCCCTTCATGTTGAGATGATTACAATGAAAGAAAAATTTCCCCTATTCCTGTCACATATTGTGACTTGTTGTCACAACTATACTACATATATTAAGCAGATGGCGTTCGATAAGATTTCCGTTGTGATTGGACTACATTCGAATACATTTTTTGCTTATTCGATAACAATTTCGTCGTTAATCGTTGTTAACGTCCTTCATGAAGCCGTTTCGGCACCTGCGGATGTAGACTAATTCGGTGTACGATCTGCGGAAGGAGGCGGACCCAGTTGAATCTGAGCTCTCTCTCATGACGACCTCATCGCTTCTGTGATTTATATTTGATTTCTACATCACATCCGAAGCGCACTCTTGGTGGTCCTATCCATCTAATCTTTACAGGTCAGTTACTGATCCATGAGTCGGATCTCATGAACCCTAACATGCACTATATAGACCAATTTGTGTTTTTATAATTTAGTCTACATAGTATCAATTAGTTGCGCATAGCGCTGTAGGCACATTGGAGATTTACACCAGTTGGCCATCGGAGGAGAAGCGACAGTAGAAGCGGATACCGTTGATACGACCACCATTGATTCTAGCTTCGAAAACCACTACTATTCTATTATCCATCCTCGAAGAACATCGCTAAAACATCGTACTATAGTCATCGTCGAGCAACATCGCTAAATATCGCACTACAGGATCGACACTTCGTTCTTATTTCGCCCTAGCTTCAATCAACACTTCGATCGTTCGATACTATTCCCCTTCTATTCCCCTCATCAGCCGCTCCCGCACTTCGAACCTCATCGAAACACTTCGATACTCCACTATGATCCCCTTATGCTCCACTATGACCAGTCCTGCTCCACCACACACATGCTACATGCTCGAAACACATGCTATATCCTCTTTGTTGCCCCTTTTAGTCATCATTTCCTTCTATCATTTTGATCTATTGTTCGCACTTCCGCTTCGATCGATTTCCTTTTATAGTAATATGAACAAAACTTCGTTTCGCACGATCGCCACACCTTCCCCTTTAGTATATTATTTCTTTTATTGATTTTTCGAAGTATTTTCGTAGTTTAGATACAATCTTTTACTAAGCTCGATGTTCTCTCTTGTACTCTGTGACACCCCTGTCTTCATGATCTCTACTAGCTTCGTTCCTAGATAGTTTCGCACGATTTTAGATATATAAAGCCTGTAACAAGTCTACAAAATAACAATTTAGTTCACCTCCATCAGCAAACGCGCATTTTCCTTAAAAAGGGAAAAAAGGTCACATAAGTCACTAAATAGTGTCGCAAAGTCAGCGAAGTACGGAAAAAGTTACACTTTTCGAAGCTAGGTCCATGTCTCCGCAAAGTCTAAATTATATAAATGACCAAAGATATTTTCAAAGTGCGAAAAAAGGCGAAAAAAAGTTGGTTTTAAAGTTTGACTTCAAGGAGACTTTCATGTCGTCGAACTCAGACTTTAAATTGACTTCAAATGGACTTTTAATAGACTACTAAATACACTTCAAATCAACTTTGAATAGACTATTAAATTTTTGCGAAAGTATAAAAGCGTAACCAGGCCATTCAGAAACAAGATCAAATGAAACGACTCGGAGAGTAACGAGAGTACTAAAAATGTAGGTTAAACAGTTTGCTGAGTCCGACGCTTGGGTACTAGGCCTATGGAAGCGGTGCCTATGGAAGCGGGTACTTTTGAAGCAACCCGAGAGGAAGACGTTGATGGACTCGGCCATTCCAAAAACGATGAACCAAAAGAGGGTGAAGCCTTGTCATTAACTGGTGAGCTATTCGTAACTGGAATGGATCCGTACGACTTCACACCTTCAGATCTAATTGGGGGTGCAGAGGCAGGTGAAGAAGATATTGGCACAGCCGCGTCATCGATATAGCCCGGGCCTTCTAGAATATGACTGTGTGATGGGAAGCTGGCTTGCATTTTGAGAGGGAGCAGGCG
>QLOR01000416.1:0-140018 GCA_003313825.1 Sarcodon aspratus
GCGCTGCCTGCTAAGAAGGTAAACATAAATATCTTTGATGTCACATATTGTAGAGGAATACTTCGGGAGATTGTTCTATTGAACTCGTGTCGTGGTTCAGAAGCTAATGTTATTTTGTTATTGAACATAACAATATGGAATCCTGGAGCATGGTATCGTGCTCAACTAACAGCGGAGAAGACCAAACATGATTCAAAACCCGATCACTTCGTTCAATAAGATGTTTGATGACATCGTTTTGAGAAAACTGTCTGTATATCGAGATAATGAATGCAGATGCTGAGTATACGAGCTCACCCTTGATCTTATTGATCTGATAGTTCTCCTATGTTCTCCAACTTGGAAGGATCAGAATGTTGCGTTCTATGTGCGATCACTATAATGACAGTACCCGTTTGAATCGAATGATCTGATTTCAGGTTTCGGAGAGGTTGTCGCAGGGGCAGCAGAGTCCTCCGGAGATGCGCATTTGATCTCACCGGTGAAGCAGCGATCGAGATGAGTTCCTCAATTCATCCTCACTCGTAAGCTTCTCCGAGGACCTGAAGGAGTGAAATGCAAAGTGGCGTCGGAATCAGCTGAACAGATTCGACGCAAAATCCTGCTGCAAAGGAATCAGATAAGGATTCGCAAATGCATTCGCCGCGGCTGTAAGACGACATATCCTCTGCGACGGTGAAACGAGGGTTGAAATTTCTGAAACGTTGACCCATGAACAAAGTCAACTCTTCTACCGTAGGGCCTGAGATCCACTAGCAGCAGACTCGAAGTCAAAAAACACATGTTGAACAATAAACGGCATTCTGAACTTCTTTGGGGTGTTGAATTGGGTTTGAACGCCTAACACCCATAGAAACGATTTGATAATCCTGCCTATCAGATAACAATAGTCTCTTTTGTACAATGTGGCAGCTAATGAGGGCCTTAATTGAAAACTTGAGCTGAGCATAAATAAACACGAACACATATGGCGGGATGGGATACGAATAGGAAGCTCCCAGCGATGGCCTTCCGTGTTTTCCAATATGGAGAAACAGGCCCAGCCCTTGAAGTTTTCTGAATAGTGTGGCGTCAAGGCAGTTACTAGTGACTTGTCTACCAGTATCAGTAGCTATGTCACCATGGAGTTCTCTTCGCCACCGCCTCGGGAATTGCCGTGGAGGGATCAAAAGCCGGGGTGAGCGAATTGTAGATTCATCAATCTCTTCATCTTTCAGACCACCATGGCAAACGTTTTCGTAAGTACAAAACATCATAGCTCCCTGATCTTTTAATCGATCTCTGTTTTAGTTCGATATCACTATCAACGAACAACCCGCTGGTCGCATCGTCTTCAAGCTCTACGATGATGTAGTCCCGAAAACTACCCGCAACTTCCGTGAGCTCGCCACGGGTCAGCACGGCTTTGGTTACAAGGGAAGCTCCTTCCACCGTATCATCCCCAACTTCATGTTGCAGGGAGGCGATTTCACCCGAGGTTCGTCATCTCTCCTGTCTTGTTGTCTAGACCGCCGGCTTTACAGATCTTATCAGGAAATGGCACTGGAGGAAAATCCATCTACGGTGAAAAATTCGCAGGTATGCTTCGACTATTATGGAAGCGTGCGCTCGATCTGAGGTTCCTGATCTAGATGAAAACTTCAGCATGAAGCACACCAGGCCTGGTACTGTACGTATCTTCATGTCCGCCCTTTTCGCATAGGCTGATTTTGCCTCCCAGCTTTCTATGGCCAATGCTGGGAAGAACACCAACGGATCCCAATTTTTCATTACCACCGTTGTCACTAGTTGGCTCGATGGCGCCCATGTCGTCTTTGGTATGTTGATTATCCAACCCCGCAATATATAAATCGATTGATTTTTAATGTGCAGGTGAGGTGGCTGATGCCGACTCATTGATGCTGGTCAAAAAAATAGAGACCTTGGGCAGCGCTTCTGGAACGCCCAAGAGCAAGATCACAATTGCCGATAGCGGAGTTTTGTAAGAACCTGGGGAGGCAACGAAAGAAGTTACATTTCTGTATTACAGCAACAGTGATCAGGTTTTCAACTCAATTAACTGATAAATTGTCCTGGTATCCACGTAGAGACCGTCTTTTTTTATTGCAATGAATGCAGGAATCCCAAAAACTAAAGAAACTATATACTGTCCACATGAAGTGCTAGGTAGGACTAAAGTATCCAAGAATATTCTCATCATAATCACGCCAAAATCACGCCAAATGCCAAGGCTACAAATGTAGCAAACCCACTGAAAGCGATTTTTACCCCATCGCTCGACTTCGGACTGCTCGAAGAACTCGGAGTGGATCCAGAACCAGAACTAGTACCACTGGGCCCTGCGCTCGAAGAACTTCCACCAGTCGGAGTAGACGATGGGTCTGGGTAAGAAGAACCGAAAGGCTTTATTTCAAACGGTTGAGAGGTAGCGTAGATCTAATGGTAAAGGCTCGTTAATAGTTGAAGATGACAGTCTCTGAGATACATACATCACTGTTATTGAATATGTTACTTAGCTCAATGGTATATCCTGTGCTAGCTGGCAAGTTGAACAGATCTTGGGAAATAGTTTTCGAGCAAGTAAAGTTATCAAGAGTCGGAATGATAGTCAGAGGAGTCGCGAGAACGTTCACGTTCGTGTTTGCAATGCTGATGAATGTTGAAACATCATTAACTGACGACAACATACAGGTGGCAGATAGGGGATACGCACAGCACGTTAAATGAGGCATATTGGGTATTTTGGGTACAAGACCACTCCAAAGTGTTTATTGACTGGTCCACTGGTGGTCCTTAGAGTCAGCGTCGTTGTATCAGGAGTGAGAGACCTTACTTACCCCACCATAAACTGCTTCCACCTGGCGTAATGATAGTTAAATCGGCCGTGGCACCACCTAAGAGAGCGGCGGCGAGGGTAGCAAATGCCAAACGAGAGGAGACCATTTTATTGGGCGTCAAGGGGCAATGGGGGATGGAAAACAAACAGCGAGGAAAACAGGAAAACCACACGTGCCGATAGAAGCATCAGACTCGGAATACCCTGTGACCGGAAAAACACAACCCTTTGTTAACTCATTATTGGCTTTTAATTGTCGTAAGTAATTCGACGACCCCGGAGAAATATGCACGAAATTGGATCGAACCATTCAATGGGCAGCTATTCATGTCTTTGAACAATGATCTTGACGATCCTGACTCCTCAGGCCTCCGGCCACGGATGTTTTGCTGCAAACCTGTCTCATTTGACTTGGTGCTGGATGATGATGGTGATGGCTCGGAAATCAGCAGCCCACAAGCAAACAAGCAGTTCATCGTGTGGAGAGTGGGAGTTTTGGAGGCTACATTTAAATACCGGCCAACCCCTCCGACGAAACATAGCAGATTAGTAAGTTTTCGCTGGAAAGTCTGCGAACTAGAAGGGTCTTTGATGTTTATCCCGCTATTAGCGTTCCGTCCACCCGGTCTTCCTGTTATCTCCAATTGCACAGTACCACGCGCTTCTCGGTGTTCAATGAAATCTATGAAGATGTGCGTACATCTCGCGCACAACCTATTTCAGGCTTGTCATTCATCCTAGTCCGACTTGCTCCGGATATTATTTTCTCTGTCGCCCTGAGTCGAACTGTTAGCACGGACGTTGCAGATAATAAACGATAATATGTCAATATTGTATCCTGTCAGCCTTCAGAGTGTCGTAATAATTTTAGCTGAGCCGTAATCACCGCCAACACCTTAATTGTCGCGATAGCTGCGCATGTAGCTCGCTCGATGCACAGTGTAGGCTATCAACAGCCTCCGCGAGGAACAGCAACCACAAATTGCAGAGGACCACTGTACACCATGCTTTTTTTGTTGTGATTTCCGCAATTCACACAGCACGAGATTGATGGATGGCTGCCAGTGTCTCTCTGTCTATAACCAATTGCGTCCAACTTCCGAAGACGATGCGAACGCACCTCCCCGATTCATGATGACGGCCTTGGGCGAGGAATCATTATATATCTGGATTCCCCCTAAATACCTTGCAGCTCCCGTCACCACCCCCTCAATGTCCCGTCCCGATCCTATGCGCTCTTGGCAGTCACTCCCTCCAGAGATGAAGCTGTCCATTGTTGATCGCCTCAGTGTAGAGGAGCTGAAGACATTTTCCCTTGTTGATCATGAGACACGCTCGCTCGTTATCCCTTGGCTTTTCCAGGTGCGCTGGCCCCGTCTGCACACTACCACTGTCCGCTCTACTAACAGATCGTCTAGAGCGTAAATCTCGATGGCCATGACGCTGTCATTGTTTTCTTATCTGAGGTTCCTTCTCACTACCGCGCACATATTCGTCGCCTCGAGGTTTCATTCAGGCCCGACAAACTTACCCACCCTTGTCCAATTTCTCAAACAGACTTACTCATCTCCCTGCTGAACCACTGCGTTATGCTACACAAGCTAACGTTGTCTTTGTATGGTTCCCCCGCGAAACACCTGATACCATGCTTCACGAGGCTCACCAATTTGACATGCCTTCACATCGGCAATATTGCCCCTGAATCAGTGATGCCTCTGTAGGTAATCGACGCATACGCGTCGGGATTTTTTTCTAACCATCATACACACACAGAAGCGAACGATCTGTCGTTTCGATTGCAGCGAGCACGCCACGTCTTGAAGAACTGACACTGGATGGCGTTGCACGGTCTCTGATCCACGCACCAGAACTTCTCTCTACCTACCCATACATACCTCTGGTCATTGGCGATGAAGATATTGATGATCATCCGCTCCTAGGTTCCAGATTGTGCCTGCCCTCTCTTCTGCGTATCCCAACTTTACGTAAGCTGCAGCTACTGGATACCCATCTGGGAGATCATTTATGGGCGTCCACTCGTCCTTTGTGCGCCTTGGAAGTCCTCGATTTGGGGAGTTGCGGTTACGAAACCTCAGAGTTCAACAGGATGTGTTCCGAACGTATTGTACACAACGTTGCACACCACTGTCCGATCAAAAGCCTTCACGTCAACACATCGCTCGAGGATGATGTCTTCCGTCATCAGCATACGACTCCCCTCAAACTCCTTACACACATTCATCTCATGCCGCTTCTACCTGCCAACCGAGTGGTCCAGACGTTAGTATCACTTTCCGGCTCACCGGTTGAAAGGATTTCCATTGAATGCTATGAGGAGGATGCAGTAGACATGTGCTATTCACTGGAAGAGTTCCTGACCATGCGACTTCAGGGCGGGGAGGAGTCGTTTTATCGCGTTCTGAAGGAGATGAATCTCCAGTTTGTGGTCCTTAATCCTTCAGATCCTATGACCGACCACAAAGATGTGTTGGAGCGCGTCAAGTGGTTGTGTAAGGAGCTGCAGTTGACGGGTGCCATGCCTTCGTCGGAGGATATTTGCGAAGCCTCGGCTCCTAGAGATATTGCGAGAAAGGAGACGAGATGATGTCAGCTTTTCTGTGCTGCTGTGGCATACAGCATGGATTCGAGATGGAGCGGGTTCAACATGAGCCGGTGTACCGAGCGCCTTTCAAGATGCGATGCAGTACGTTTTGGACCTGAGGTCTTGAGAAAACTTCCTCCGATGAACGAGGACTTCATATATTTTTTCTTTGTCACCGGATACCGACCATTATATTTTATATCCAGTGTATTTCTATCATTGCCAAGACTTTTGGAGGTCGAAGCCGTATGTATCTTTTCAGAACTTGTAGTCACGACCAATCATGTCATTCATTGTCTCAATGTAAATTCATTACCGGGTACCTTTCGACGCCCTGATACCGGGCGCATACACAGCTTTGGTCTCGCGACTAACTCCGTTGTACAAAAAAATCGCCATGCGTGCGCACATGCACGGCATTAGAGAGAACAAGAATCCGCCGGCAACGCAATCTTACTGTAATCGAGATATTACTATTTGATCGAGCGCGAATCAAATGGAATCAAAAATTCGATGCATAATGCGGAAACAACAAACTTCAGTCAGCCATTCGCTTCAGTAAGCCATTCGGAGCACGAGCCTGCTGAGCGCTGTGGGCTAGGGCACAAAACTTCATTGGTTTCTTGAAACGAGAGGAAGGAGTGGAGTGTTCTGGTAGAGATCGCTGACAACAGCTTCGCTCGATGCTGATACATTCAAGTTAAGTGGACAGTGGTGGTACATACATGTCGGAATGCAGCGCTGGCGACACAAAAGTGCACTCATGTGGAGATTCTCGTGGAGCTGCGTTTGAGTAGTTGTCTTGCACAGCTGTCTGGGAGTCCTGCGTGTTGATAGCGGTTTCATTTGAGGCTTACGGAACTTATGTGGAAGTTGACACGAATTAGTTATGGACGCAGGTGACAGGATTGATACAAGTATAGGTCCCGGCAGACTGTGTAACCGGGGCGTAAATACAAACTGACTCTTTGGTGGCAGCCGACGACAGCTGCAGGAGTCGATGCGAGTATTACGGTCGATGCAAGTGGAATCCGGATGGATCATGATCCTACACCCGCAACGGAGGTAAAATCAGAGATCGCAGTCCCAGAGAGGGGGCGGCCAATTAAAATCCTCAGAGGTGTTACACTTTTCATACCTGTTTCCGAGGTTGTTTGAAACTGCCGCATAAGTGCAAGTCAAACATATCACTGAGATCTTCAACAATGCTGCGACGACGAAATGGTGATGGCCTCCACCATGCCGTGTATGTTCACACGTGGACGGCCTTTTACCCAAATCAATCCAGGGGAGCCTCCCATCCTGGATCCATCACTCTGATTTTCATCTATCATTGGTTGTCTCTCATGCTCGCATACCGCACTCTAGATATGGCCTTGCTGTTCATTTTTGCCTGGATACCACAGCCCGCTGCTAAGAGGCGATGTCTTTGGTGCTCGTTGAGCGCTCCGTGACGAACGTCAAGTTTGTGCCGCCGTGAGTCACTCTGACCCTGGCTTGTCAGGCAGCGTAGTCCCCCGCAAGGCTCAACTTCCCATGCCGTCAGTTGCTGTGCTATCTGACGCGTCCGCGATACTGTTATCCTTGGTATCGCCCATGTTTCATCCATATCGGTCCTCCAAATACTGGGTTCCAGATCTAACACATCGAATTCAAATCTACCTGATCGTCGAGTTCATATTGCCTCTCTTGTCGATATGGCTATACTATCTGTGAAATGCAAATTGTTTTACTCAGCCTCTTCTGACTCGAACGCGAGACACGTCTATATAAGACCCCAACTCAGCGGAAGTTGCAATCATCCCTCCTTGTATACCATCAATGCTCCCCCTTCAGTCTCACCTCTCGGTACTAGAGGCCAGCTCATCATCTTACCCCACTGCTCCTGCCTTCCGGATACCTCAGTTGGACGCGGCCACCTCTGAGGTCGAGCAATGGAACTCCATCTCATACTTACAATTCCAGCAAGACGTTGAGACATACGCCCGATATTGGTCGTCTGTCCTGGCTGGAGACAACATTCCTCAAAAGTCTGTTGTAGGCCTCTGGTACGTCCGTTTGTTATCACAGAGGAGAGTCTTTCACTAACATCGTTACAGGCTAGGCGGAATGACATATACAGATGTCCTCCATGTATATGGTTTATCCAGAGCCGGTTTCATTCCACAGTTATTCAGTCTTCGACTACCAAATCCCGTAATCATTTTCGAGTTGCTTGCGAAGGCTCATGCGCGGGCGCTGATATTCGAGCCATCTTTTGGCGTCGATCTGTCCGAATCCTCGGTCCCTGTACATGCTGCTACGCAAGTTGATCAGCAAGCTGTTGAGGGTATTGATCTGCCAAAGAGGTTGAATGTCGCGTCTGTGAACGACATTGTTATTATTTTCCACACCAGCGGGTCTACAAGCGGAAGCCCCAAGCTAGTACCATGCAGTCACAGGTGGCTTGACGCGATGGTATCAAAAGCTCGGCAGGTATCACGGCCAAAGTCTGCTAGGCGACAGGATGTTACAGTATGGATGTGAGTGACTTCCTCATGTTTTCCGATAACAATGAGGCTGACTGTTCCTAGGGGAAGCATGTGCCATATCGCTCAAACATTCAGTGAGCAGCAAAACGTTCGACAGATGTATTTTTGAATGCTGACGCTGTTTTGCAGTGCTTATGGGATCTCTTTGCCATGGCTCATGTACAGTCCAACCAACCCGCATTGCATTTTCTTCCGAGGAATTGAAGGATATGATCCACCGTTGTAGTCTGAACAGACTTAACCAGTTCGGCTCCTTCCTTGGCAATCATCTGCGGACAACAAGACAGGACAAGGCCTTGCTCAAGATGATCGCAGATCTTGATGAGGTGTTGTACAGTGGGCTGGCATTGGGGAAGGAGGAGGAGGCTTGGGCTATGCAGAACGGAGTACCGCTCAAGGTTTGTTCGCACTCCGTACTTCTGGATCAGTATGTTAATATCCGATATAGAATCTGTTTGGCAACACAGAGTGTGGAGCCATGATGACATCAATAGGTGGCAGAGATCACAATGGTTCACTTCTCCGTCCAATCGAGGGTACCTCTTATAGATTTGTTCCAATCTCGTCTGAATCCGACGAGGGCACCGAATCCGTTTACCAGAACCCGAACGCTCGTTCACTCGAGCTTGTCATCCTCTCTGACTCGGGCGACTGCCCAGACCTCTCATTGAGACAAGCAGATGGTCATTTCCACACCGGGGACTTGTTCTTAGAGGTTGAGCCAGGTTGTTATGCTTCTCAAGGTAGAATTGACGACTGGATCAAGAGCGAGAATAGCTTGCGATGTGATACGAAGTAAGTCATTTATATCACGTTGTCTATTCCAGATTAAGCCAACGTTTTTTTTTTTGCTAGATCTATCGAGGACAACGTGCGAGCCCTTTGTGCCGAGCTGGTCTTCGAATGTATAGTAGTTGGGAACGGCCGACCTTCACCCGCACTATTCGTTGAGCCTTCAGAGCAATGCACGCTGAATGCGGAACAGTTGAAGAAGCAAATCATTCGCAGGACTAGACATTTCCATTCTCGTCGGTACCTCCACGAACGTATCACATCAACCAACTTTGTGATCGTCGTAGAAAAAGGAACCTTGCCGCGCACTGCGACGAAAGGGAATGTGCGGAGGAAAGCAGTCGAAGACAAATACAAAGATGCCCTGGATAATATTTATGGTACGACTCCGAATTACTAAGGACTTGAACATCTTAAAAGGACTTGTATCAGCATATTTACATTTACATTTACATACTTAATCACATAATACAGGATACGAAAATATAGTTCTCTAATATCATTATCAATAATTCGCATAGTAGTAGTAGTAGTATCAGTAAATTTGTCCGCTTTTTTCTTTGCATTAAACACAAATGTGTTATGAGGATTTGATATTATATTGCATGGACCAAACATGACTACCCTATACTTAGCGATTACCGAATACCACCCATTGTAAAGCCTCGCAGAGGGTTCTGACATTGATAAAGGAGTCTGATTTCCGAGCTTGTCTTCCACCATCTGTTGAAGGATCGTCTACCATGGTATAAGTAGTGGAGATATAGTCATATAAATACCCCCACTAACTCCTGCTGTCACGCTGTTCATTTTCGCGCTTGGCCTTCAAAGCTTGCTCCATGACTTCGAATGCATCAAGGCTGACTCCTTTCGCGTTTGGCGGACGCATGAATTTGTGCTGCTGCGGCTGTATAGATGGTGGCCATTCGGCTTCTGGAATACCAAGAGCGTTTAAGGATGTTCGTAGCGAAGCCACAGCCTCCTTGTATGCTTTCAAGGATTCGTCATACAAGTCGTACACGCAGACAGCACAGCCAGACATGCAGCAATCTAAGTATGAACGTGTCAGCCGCATTTAGTGTAGGATATATGCGGAGGGTTGTAATACCGTCAGATTCTGGAGGTCTGGGCTCTTGGGGCACAATCATGCCTCGAAAGACATGCAGACCGGTATCTTTGGTGGATAGTGGATGGGAATCTGTCCCGAGAGAAGTAGATCCTGGGCTCGGGGAGGACAAATCTGCAATATTATGAGATAATGCGAATTTCTCTCGGATCGATTTTTCAAGCCGCTGGTATCGATGGGTAAGATCATGACCGCCTCTCAACGGCCGCCTGCTCTGCTTTGTGGCGAGGTCAGAGGAGTGAAGAGCACGAGATCCGAGTGTGTTTAGAAGCAAAGCAGTATTGGTAGTAGTAGAGCAAGTACGGAACATGCAAAAAAAAAAAAGAGGTCGCGATCGAGAACTCTCTGATCATTCGCGATAAGTGCTAAATGCTTCTCAACTCGTTTTCTCGATTTCTTCTTCCCCCTGCCTCCGTTATATACCCCGCCCTTCTTGAATATTTTCACATATCTACTTGTTTTTCTCTTTAACGCGTTTTTTTTGGACATCGGGTTGCAGAGTGTCCTTGAGTTGTCGATAGGATGCAGCAGATGCCTCCGACAGTACGGACCGTCTCCCCGTCTCACAGAGATCATAGATAACTTAAACCGTCGTATTAGAGCTCTGAGGAACGGATGTGGGCCAATTTCTCCGATATCTCTGAAGACGACTTGAACCAATGCGGCTACTATTACTGTACGTCACTCAGTCTAGCCAACTCGACGTTCCTTCTGACGCTGCATTTATCGGATGGCTCACAGTTGATGAGCTTGATGAAGATCCGATCAATGCTTCCCAAAGGTCCACTGCAAGTACGAGCTCCACGCTCGTGAGTGACGTCGAGGCGCTTCTCACTCCGAGTCCCACGAAGAGAAAGCTTTCGGAGAGCCCAGACAGCAGAATTGCGCGGAGGCCGAGACTCGTTGTAGAAGAAGAAAATACTGTAGATGCAGAGGCTGAGGCTGAGTTACTCAAAGATTCTGAGCTTCCAGTCTTCATTCCAGTAAGTCTCATCATTCGTCATGTTGCATTGTTTGTTTACTTTAGCGCCCAGGCCCGCTTACCACTTTCGTGGTCTGGCGTTTTAAGGTATTGTTCTTCTCGTATTCTCAGGCTCATTAATCTTTCGCTTACAAAGGACTTCTACTGCCTTTTGAAGCCGTTGTACTTGGGGGGTTTTGTGGGAAATCGCACGGCTGAGTACCATCGAAAGATCGCGGTTCGATTTTGCACAACCAATCGACATACAGGTTCTCCGAAGTCTTGAGGGGACAAACGTGGCTGTTGGACCGAAGGTCCATGACATACTCCGCAAGCATTCTCAGTCTGTACAACGAGAGCTTTTCTCTCGACACTTTTCAGCCGAGAACGCAGCTAAAGTAAGGTCTCATATTTGATTACTACCCACAAGTTTGATTAATCATTTCTCAGTCACCTTGGCAGAAACTAGACGAGGAAGAGCTGTGCCTGGCCAAGACGGGAACTGGAGGGACAGGATGCCAAAGCGATGACCCTGCGTTACAGCGAACTGAGGAGCCGTATGGAGGATTGGTTGAATTTGTCGCAAGACTCAAGTGCACAGATGCAGGATTATTCCAAGTCGCCCTGTCCCCTCCTCAGCGGTGTCCTTCGACCCGCTTTTCGCGACGATTTGGATCAAAACGCTTTTTTCGACTACATGTCGCTAAAGATATTTTCTATAGCAAGAGCGAGGAGTTGATGAAGTATGTACAGAGACCATTTGTCATCATGAAGCACGTCTTTCGAGCCTTCACTGTGAAGGATTCAAATGTCTTCTTTGTGGAAACGTACGAGGAGGAAATCTCTGGGCGAATCTCTCCTCGACCTGGGAGACCGAGAGCTTCAGACCCTTGGCCATTCCTGGACTTTGTTAACTGGCATAACCCACTGGAATGCAACAACCAACAAGTAGGTCACAAAGTCTTATGCAGGAAGTCATCTCATAGTTGTTGCAGACTATGGCTAAATGGGCAAGTCGCTTCGCACTTGGATTGTCTAATTCGGTACCTGGGGTGAAGATTAAGCGAGAGAATACGTTTTTTATACCAGATATTAGTGCGCGATTAGCTTTAGCATTGCATGACCATGTTTAACCTTTTCGCTTAGATTCAGAAGCTTTTTCAGGGCAGGGCAAAGTTCCGGGTGAACAAATAATGACAGATGGCTGTGGGTTCACGAACAAGGCGACGATGCGGCTGTTACGGGATCGAATTCCCTGGGATGATGTTCCGACCGCGATTCAATGCAGAATTGCAGGTGCAAAGGTCTGGCAACTATTATTTTTCACCGTCTTTAGTTCCATACGCTTACTTTCATCCCAGGGTTTATTGTTGCTACACCCCGACGTTGAGTACAATGAGAAAGAAGACCCTATGGTGTGGATTCGAGATTCACAAAAGAAGATCGCGTATTATACGGAGCCGAACGAAGATCCAGCCATGCTCACCATCGATGTTCTTCGAAACTCACATATGAACTCCCCCGCCCGCCTATCCCCAGAGACCATTATCAATTTGTACGAGAATGGTGTACCTTGGGATGTCTTTCGCCATTTATTTGAGAAATCTTTAGATGAGGCTCTCGATGACCTTCTCAGCTGGGCTTCTCCACAAAATAACGATGCAAGTGGTGCGGGTTGTTCGCTTGAGAGCAGAATTGCGCTTTGGGCAAGTGTAGCCCGAGCCGGTGGAGTATTGTCAGCTAGGATTGCGAGACACAACCCAAGTTCTGCTCGTGCGAGAGGACTCGTATACGAGACTTCTTATGCAGTTGACAGCGACGATGACGAAGAGGAAGCTATCGACGACGATCGCCAACCGTCTTCTGCCTGGTGGCCCGATCCAGTCAGTGGACAGCCGTCTTCGCTTGAGGAGACAATAATGGCCCTCCTGGATTCCGGATTCGACCCTCGGCTCCATTGGATCGTTCGCGTCAAGCTGAAAGCGGTCATAAGTCGAGTCACCGACACTTTCAGGAAACGATGCAAGATCCCTGTACTTGAATCCTGTACAGGCTTTATTGTACCGGGTATACATGACTTTCCCAAACGCTCTCCACAAATTTACTCAATCATACATAGATCCCTGCGGCGTACTTGAAGAGGGAGAGATACAAGTGAAAAGTTCCCACAACCTACGGTTTTCAGACGGTTGGGAGCGTTCAATCGTCTTAGGCGATGTTTTGGTTACTCGTCATCCCTGCAAGTTACCGTCAGATATACAAAAGGTAGGTTTTCTATCGAAATTGTCGACATTGCATCATAACAAGGTGATCAGGTCAAAGCTGTGGAGAGGCCCGAGCTTCGTGAATACACAGATGTCATCGTCTTCTCTACTAAAGGAAAACGCAGTCTCGCAAGTCTGTTAGCCGGAGGTCCGCTGTCACTGATATCCGACTTGATGATGTTGCTCACACGCGCACACAGGGGATTACGACGGCGATAAGGTCGAAGTCTTCTGGAACCCAGCCATTGTCGAGGCTTTCAAGACTCCTTCTCAATCATATGCAGACGAGCCACCTGGGCTTAGCAGCGAATTCAAGCAAGAGAACGAGTCGGTGGATTCATTCCTCGCTAGGATGGGGCCGAGCGTGCCTTTGTATCAAAAAATTCATGGAATGCAGCGCGTCCTCCTGGCACACGTCTACAACGACGGGAAATATATTGGTATCTATAACGAGTTTTATATTAAAGCGATGTTCACGAAAGGCTACCGAGACATGGAAACAAAGTTTCTTGCGTACAAGTGAGTATTGATTATTCTGTACATCAATTGAAATGAGGAGTTCTTACGCCTTCAGGTTTAACACTATCCTCGATGGCGTAAAGACGGGAAAGCGTATCTCTAAAGAAGCTTACGAAAGAGACAAGAGGGCTTATGGTGGTCGCAAGCCAAAATGGAATGAAACGGAGGACGAAGCGAATAAGTCGGAGGAGAGAAACCTAAGGCACCCAAGACGACCGCGCGAGTTGGGAACCTTTGTCATGGACAAAATGCAGGAAGAAGTGGCGCTACTAGTGGGAAAAAAACTTACGGAGATCAATCCAATGCTCGACCGGGATGACAAGAAGGCCGATGACGATTTACTGATACCTCATCACCATGTCGTCGAGCGGATCAAGAGACATTCCGAGTCCGCAGATCATCGTGAGACGATGGTGGCCGAGATGCTCCAGCGAGAGCTGAAAGCTCTTGAGGAGCAGGTTGAGCATATCCACAGAGATTGGTTGAGGTCGACACACGTTGTTATTGCATCTGGCGAGGCCTCGGCGTTCACCCGTCTCCCCATTGAGGAACGCCAGAAGCGATTGAGAACGCTCTCCCAGAGATTTTCCCTCGACCCTTCGGGAGTACCGTTTGTCATCCTAGATAAACAGGACCGTCTTCGCATCAAGGCCTCATACGCCTACAAAAAATGGCATGGCGTTCGCTTTCCTTGGGACATCAGCACCTATGTGCTCTGCCAGCTCAAAAGTACCGCCTCATCGGGGACGTTCAAGCCTGTAGTTCATGACTTTTACTATCGCTTCAAGATCTACCAGGGACGTCGTTAATTTTGGGTTTTCCTCTTGTTGTACCTGTTTTCTTTTAGTATTGTTGCTGTTGTTGTTGTTTTTTTGTCGTTTGTTGCTGTTGTTGTTCCATCTAACTCGTAGCATTCTTGTTTTCGCCCCCTTGTCGCCCATCTATTTCAATTCATCTACCTCTGTTAATAGAAGTATGTATACGTATATTTAGGGTTTATTAATATTAGCATTTAGTCAGACTTCTTGCACCGATAGCATCTTTTCTAGTTGCTCTACTCTCTCCTCCCAGCTGTCGACCTCTTCTAGCTTAGCTTCGAGCGTCAGTATCTCACGATCAATGCCCATTCGTTCCTCTGCAGTTCCAATCTTCGACAAGGTGTAACTTCCGGTTCCATCGCCGCTCAGTGTCAAGACTCGTGTGTGATATTTCATCAATGAAGGACTTTATTCGGGATCAACATGAGAACGGCTGGTCAAGAAACACAAACGCACCGGAGGGAAATGGTGATAAGGGTAATCCCAAGCGACTTGGCATGCTCATACATTCCACCTTCAACATCACCCGACACGGCACTTGTACATTCTAGACGTGTGACAAGATCGCAATATGTCTCAACATCACTGAGGTTATATAGCGGACATACCATCAAGTATCGCGAACTTCGGTTTATGATAGAAGACGCGGGCCATCCCCATCTGGAAACATAACGGAATTCAATAACTCTGGTTTCTACGTCATGGAGAGGAACGTAATACTTACTCTTTGCTTTTCGCCTCCACTCAGGACATCTCTCCATTCTTTCTTTGCCATCCAACCACCTTCTCGAGCAGGCAGGTAAGCCAGATGCGCAGCAGTGAGAATATCCATCAGCTCCTGTTCCGTCCTTTCAGATTTGCGAAATTCCGCATAAGACTGTGGGTATATTATTCTGCCAAACAAATATCACTTTACATGTCGATGTCGACATCATAAATGCAGTGGAAACTTACTGGTCCAACAATGTTCCATCGACCATATAAGATCTTTGAGGAACGACGAATACGCCGATCTTTCCGTTCTCTTCAAAGGGTTTTCTGACTTCTCCCCCACCTTGTGCGGGCCATATCCCAGCGAGTACTCTGGCTACAGCTGTTTTTCCAACACCATTGCTTCCTGTTATAATCAAGTGTTCACCTTGTTCCAATTTGAACGACAAATCTCTGACGAGGATAAGCTCATGGACAGTAGAGACCAATTCATCTGAGAGAGGATCTATAAGGGAGGGAGGTGGAACAGCAACGTCTACATGTTCCATTTCTACAGCAGTTGAAAGGGATGGTGGTGTCAGCGGAGGGAGATTATGGAGAGTCGAAAGGAGGGTATAAAGTCGCGTCGTGAGGCCTGCCAATTCCAAAAGGTCCTTATAGGCATACATAATTCGACCTGTCAATGGTTACCGAGTTGCTTCCTGTTACACGCTAGAGTCAACCTAATTTCTTACCTCCGGCGTCAGCTAATGAAAGCAACAACCTTCTTGAGGAAATATATGCTATACAGAGTAATCAGAGGAAAGTCACGAATGAGTTGGAAAGAAGCTAACTTTCTGTTCTATTAGCAACTTCATTGACAAGCTTGCCTACTGCGGGGCCATGCGTTTGGATGCCAATACTTTTCCTTGCTGTTGTTAAAACGGGAATAGCAATGAGGACGTAACCGGCTGCGCTCCATAAATATTTGATAACATAATCTTCTGTCCACTCGTAGGCTATGCGAATTTTATAAATCGAGTTGACATGCTTGATCAAGCGCATGTATGCACGCCAAAGAATGTCTCGTTCGCGGGAGCCACCAGCGTAGAACCTGAACAGCTTCGATTAAGAAGTACTTCGCGATGTGTAACACGGAAGAAACCCACGCAATTTCCTCTGCCTCTCTATCTACCCTTCCCATTCCTGCCCTATATTCTCCTTCCAATCTGGCCTCAACTGCGGCAAGCCTGCCGAATGCTGGAGTCACTGCTCTTAAAATAGCTGCTGTGATGTAGTAGTTCAAGGATAGAAGGACTGTTCCTCGCAAGCCGAGAGTTCGTGATAATTGAGAAGTGAAAAGGAGCATGTCGAGGGAGGGTTTAAGGAGATTACCGCTTTTCAAACCAAGTTAGAGGACAGAGAGAAACAGCCACGAAGATATGTGCTTACTAAAGGCCACTGAGAGCATCGCAGAATGTGCCGATATCGCTAGTAATATACTGAACGACGCCACTGAGTCCTACGCGGTAATATCTTAGGTCGGGATAGGCAGACAAGTACAAGTCATGAGTGTAACGAGACAGGCGGGTGCGTAATCGCAGAGCAAGTTTAGTCTGGAGGTGACGAAGCTAGAAAATAACTCGAATGAGCGAGTATACGTTTGGTTCCATAAACAAAGTCACCATAGTATTTGTGTATGTGCTAGGGACAGCGAGGGCAAACCATAAACCTATACCTTTCATAAATCCCTTGCCATCCGCACTGACCTAAAAGAACATTGAATGGATAACGGCATGAATAAAGGAAGAAACCAACCAAGTCTCGAACAATCCTCCCATCTAACCTTGCGACGGCTACACTGAGAACTGTTCGCAAAACAAGGAAGAAGGAGTGGAGCAGCAAGATGAGAACTTCCTTAGAATGCCATGACGGGAAAGCAATACGAAGGATTGAAACTAATTGGTGGAGGAATGATCGATCTACATTCGGCTTGTGCGACGGTGGGAGGGGTGGGAAGTGTTTAACATCTGCAGCGAGCTTTTCGGGTGGTATCGGATGGATTATGACCTTTAGAAAGGCGATGGGGTTTAGAGATTATCAACTGCACTGCTCGTATGCTGACCTTGGATATTCTGTTGCGATCAGGAATGAGAATAGTTCTGGTTCCATCTTCATTGGGGAGATACACCTGCTGTTGTGCGCTATCTAGTTCTTCCTGAGATAGTCTAGTTTGACCTGCAGCGAGCTTGAGGGCTCGAAATGCATCATTTGGGATGGAGATGAGACGAGATCGAAGAAGTAAGATGGTAGCGAGCGCAAGGAGAGCTGGAGTTCGAGACTGGGGCCCAGGAAGGCCTAAGAAAGACTTGGAGAATACAGGCATTGGCGAGCGTTCATCCACAGACTGGAAACGGCGAAAGCAACTTGAAGTTGAAGAGAACAGCTTCGATGATCCACCCGGCGCACATGGCATGTGATATCCTCACCAGTGACCTCAGTCCCCGTATCTTGAATGCGCTGCGTTGTCCAGTTCTGCACCTTTTCACCAGTAGCCGACTAGGCTGAACAGTTACAAACAGTAGGTAACCCGCTCGCAATGTCCATCATCATGGTAACCATAGGAGAACTCTACTCTGCTACTCTCAGCATACAATGAGCGAGATGGTCATTCGAGAAGTCCGTGTCCATCTGTCCTGATATCGTTCTTTGTCTCATTCTCCTCAGGTCGCAAAAGACGTATGGACCTTTTCTGTGT
The DNA here is from genome assembly GCA_003313825.1 of Sarcodon aspratus. NCBI lineage: Eukaryota > Fungi > Basidiomycota > Agaricomycetes > Thelephorales > Thelephoraceae > Sarcodon > Sarcodon aspratus. Next base: position 17,898 of record QLOR01000416.1, read on the forward strand.
CAGTCCTTTACCCGAGAAACCACAGACTATCAACTGAACACAAGCCTAGGCCCTTTGCTCGGTTCAGATTCGTTCCCATTGGTGGGAGGTCAACTGCAATCAAATTGGCTGACGGCGGTGTTTGGGTTTTGGCATCTACACCATTGAATGACGAAACAAAGCGCAAGCTCAATGAGCTTGGGCCGGTCAGGCAAGTTATTTCTCTCCTGTGACCTCGTTTCGTTTCGTTCTCAATCTATTCAGATTCATCATTGGTCCAGATGCGGTTCACCATCTTTATCTTGGTTTGTGCGATCATCGCGTCTTTGTAGATTTCCCTGACCAATTACACAAGGTGAATTCAAAAAAGAATATCCCGCCGCAAAGCTCATCGCAGTTGAGGAAGCTGTCCAGAAGAAAGCGGGCGAGGGTTTAATTTTTGATGGCTGTGAGTACTATTTCACGTCAGAATTAATCTCCAAATTAACTTTTCATCTAAGCGTGGGGTAGGGATCCCCCAGACACAAAGTATGGATTTGAAGACAGTGTAGGTGCACCACCTGGAGATGTCTCCTGTCAATCTAATTCTATGCATATAGATTCAAGCATGGTACGTCGTCTTTAGCCCTATATATATTTCGTACTATGGCAAACTTGGTTATCAGCTACTTCTCTGGGTTCAGTAACAAAGACGTGGCATTCTACCATCCAGAATCAAAAACTATGATGCAAGCGGATTTACTGTTCAACCTCCCCCCTACTGAACAGGTACATATAATTTGGACTGCCTCATTTGTCACGAATTCGAACCATCTGCATAGTACTCGAAATCCAAACTGTCAGGCAAAGTACCTATCATAGGGAAATTAACGCCTTATTCTTGGGCTCACAAGCGTTTCCTATGGTCCATGGGAGTAAACAAAGAGTGAGTCAAATCGATACCGTTTCGAAACCGTTCAGACACCGATCAACAATAGGGCTATGAAACGTGATGCTAAAACCGTAGCCAACTGGGACTTCGAGAGGATTATTCCATGCCATGGTGTAAGTCTGTATCTTCAGTTACTTGGAATTTCGCCTGACTTGTTTGTTTCAGGATGTTATCGAAAAGGATGGGAACAAAGCATGGAGGGAGGCATACAAGTTTTTCCTCGATTGATCATGTTATAAGTCCGAAAACTGGTATACTTGTATTTGTATTTGGGATTTTTTACCTCTGTTTATGCGCATAGTAACACGTCTTTGTCCTCTTTCATTGCCACCTTCACTTTATCGACTTAGGAAGTGCAACAGCTATACCTTCTCCAGCAAGAGGGTCGGTGTCTTCGTGCACAAAAACGTGTGCGCCCGTGTAGTATGCCCTACCTTCCACTTTGACAATGACTGCCTCTCTACTCCCTCGTGAGCCAGTTACTCTGACATTCTCCACGGGGGTTCCACGAAATGCGCCTGATTTTCCCAAACTGACGATTGAATGGTAGTCCCAAGGCTGCCCTAAAGATCGCTCGCTTTTATCCACAGCTAGCGCAACTCTTGCACACACGCAGCTTCCACAAGGCGATCGATCGACCTGTTGGTCAGCGAAGAAACATAACCCAGTTTCCGTCCCACCACCTTTTGCATCCACAACCATCACTCCATACGCAAACTCCAGATCCTCCTCTTCCGGGTGAATGAACGCTTCTCGGTATTGAGCGTAAGCACACGCCTTTAATACGGCTGTTGCCTCGTCAAACTCCCGCATCGAATAGCCTCCCAGTCCATCAACATACCCCATAGCTTCCGCGGAGACAATCACATAGAAAGTCCCGCCGCACGCCACATCGACAACTACAGCCTCCAACCCCTGCTGCCTCATCTGCACCCATCTCAACGTGTCAGGGATATCAACTTTGAGATCCATGCCCCCAACAAAACTAGGAATGCTCAAGAAGCTGACGTCCCGAGTCGCGTCTGACCTCACCGCGCCGTCCGACTCGCGATAAATCGTCGGCACAGTCACAGTTATAACTCCACATGGCGCGTGCAGCCGCAGCTCAGTCGTCCGAGTAGACGGATCGTATACAAGCTGATTCCGACGAGGAAACACATCCGTATCTTGGGTGTCAACAAGGAACCGTCCAAGAGCTATCGTCGCGTGTCCGCACATCGTACTCCATCCGTGATTATGGCAGAATAGTACGCCGATGTCCGCTTTCCCTGCCTCGACCATTTCTGTGTCTTTCACTAGTACAGCCCCGTACATTTCTGAATGGCCGCGAGGTTCTAGCATTATTCTTTCGGGTCGATCAGATGGGGGGAACGCGGGTTATTGTATTGAACAGTTGAATATACTTGCCGCTTCCGTATGTAATCCGAGTCAAGGTTGTTTAGAGCGTAGGCCCTTTTGGCAAGAAGGGTTTGCCCCTTGAGAGGCGGATAGCCAGAAACGACTATACGTGTAGGCTTTTTAGGGTGAGTATGTCGATGTCCCGATAACGGGTGGTGCATGATCACCCATACCTCGCCTGTAGTATGCATATCCACAGTCTTGATCACATAGTTATCTTCTGTATTCGTCGTATGGTAGAGTTGTCCAAATACGTCCATGTTCGCTCGAGTCCGTGGAGTAATGTAAATGATGATTGAACGGAGAGAAAGATTGAAATCACTATCGTATCTGGCACCACGAAATTTGACACAACAAGTTAGATAAAAAATATTATCAAAAAAAAGTACAGACGCAGAGCACAAAGACAAGTGGGCGTAGAGAACAAGAAACAGATATGAGATAATGAGATGGATCTAATCTTCATCTTCGTCTTCAACGACTTCCTTACTCTTGGATGAAGATGCTTTGCTCCTCTTTGAGGCCCTTGAAGATGGCTTCGCTGATTTCGATACTGGACGCTATGAATGTGGTTTCAATGGGAAGAGTTACGGAGGAATGAATGCGCGATTCTACCTTGCGTTTCTGCCCAGCATCTTCAGCTCCATCTTCGTCATCAACAATCTTGTCCACTTCATCACCGAAATCTTCGCCAGACTCGTCGTCAACCTTGTCAACGTCAGACTGCGTTAAAAAGAAACAAAGATGTGATTATTAACCTTTTTCTTGGGCACACGCTTTTTAGGAGGAGCTTTGGCTTTAGACTCAGGCTTTTTGCGTGGTTTCTTAGGTTTCTCCTCCTCCTGCTCATCTTCGTCGTCCTCAGCAGCCTTCTGAAGTAGAAATTAGTAGGATGAACAAGACTGAAATCACGGATTACGGGTGTCAACACATGCCTTTGGTTTCTTTGCCCTGGACTTTTTGGGTTTCTCTTCAGCTTCGGCACCATCATCACCAGCTGTTTCCTGAGAAAAGAAGGTTAACGAGATAAATCGCACAGCACGCAAAGAGACAACCCACAAACCTTAGCCTTTCTGCCACGCTTCTTCGGTTTTTCTTCACCATCTTCACCTGCTTCAGCATCCTTCTTCTTTGGAGCAGCTCTCTTCTTCTTCGGTTTCTCCTCAACGTCATCATCTCCACCCTCTGGTTTGCGAGCGCTATCAGGGATGTCTTCGTCAGCGATCTCACCGCTTTCCCAAGCTTTCTTGACTTTCTCTTGATCTTCCCCTCCGAGTTCTTCAAAGCCATCCAATTCGTCTGCCACCTCGAGCTGTTTCTTGGCATTGGCAATGATTTTCGAGGTCACACATCCCCAATGACGCCAAGCACTGCGAAATGCTTGAGCAGGGTAGGCATATATTAGGTATGAACCACATACTACGAAGTTTTGCCTTGGAAGTCAACCAAAGATCTGCGGGACGTGTATAAACATACGAGGATCATCCGGAGTTGTCTGCCACGTACCCAAATCTCAGCTCGCCCTTGGCAAGAGTTGTCCCTGAGCAGCCAAGATCGTGTCAGCTCGATAACAACATAGTAAAGATGAACACGCCGGTGGACATACCAGCACAAGGTTTGGGGCCTAAAAACGCGTTCGACAACAAGAAAAGGGCACAGTGAACAATGTGCAACAAAAACAGATAAAAATTTACCTTTGCACTTAGCTCTGCCTGAAGATGCATACTCAATTCGATAACCGGACTTGCGAGCCTCGGTATCGGACATGATTTTGTGAGGAAGGAGCAGGAATGAGGTGTGAGGTGGATTGGGAACGGAAAAGAGGGCTTGTTTGAATTGGGTGTTGGTTCAAAGTTGGGTTCTAAATTGAGTCGTCTTCAAATTCCGCTTGAATTTGTTTGGTGAGAGAGGACCATAGGCACTGCTGACATCTGCGCACGGGCCCGAGCTTGAGTGTGCACCTAACATTATGCTGACATGACCCAGAAACTCGATGCTCAGTTGGTCCGTGTAGCGTGACCGTGCCACAATACACCGTGTACTTTCCGGAGACATTCATCGTCCACGGCTCACTGGGACGGGACTGCACGACAACTACTGTACTTGTAACTATCAGCTCTTATCTATCACATTGTCTATGGCAGGTCAACATGCTGTATTCATAATCGTGACACATCGTTTAATATGGTTGATCAGGGTTGTATCTCTGCGGTAACTCCCTTTACCATTGATAAAGTTTCGTATCGATAAGCCCACTTCGAACGAGAATGTAAACGTCCCGGATTAACTGGCGTACCTCAAATCCACGCTATCGAAACGACTATCGCTCAGCATTGTCAGGACAGTGCAACTAAAAGGCACAAAATAGCGCATAGCTGTGATCCGGTCACGCGGTTGAACGGCATCAGCTTAATTCAAATCGATACGGATGCGAGGGAAAGCGTGTGTGCATTGAAAGTAATACATATCAAATGAGCTTCAGTTGCGAGGTTCAGGCCTTCGCAGCTTTAGCTTCTGCAGCAGCATCGACCGCGGGGTTGACCCGCTTTCCATCACGCCATCGGACACGAGGGGGAGGAGCTCGGTTTCGGCGACCCTCGCGAGATCGTACACGAACCACTGATAGAAAAAATGAATTACTAATGTTACATATCAGAAATTGCCGCTTACCGTGTGAATGGATAGCACAAGATACACAGTAAGCAATTTTGAGGTAAAGTTTTGGTACAGTGTACTCTGAGAGTTGGATATGATCAGAATGCCATAACTCGAAAACCATTGTTGAAACATACCAGGATAAATGCTCGCGTCGCTGATATCACGAACAGCAGCGCTCTCTACCATGTTCCTCACGGTAAATCGTTTGATGGCCTTGTCTTTTGCGACACATCGTGAGCAATTAGAGCAGCGGACGACACTGGTGTGGCCGCGGCCATTTTTGTTACGGCCGTTATTTCTTCTTTTCTTTGTCTATTAAAAACAAGTGTCAGTCGAACCCTATCATTGCTACGCGTCCCATGCACTGTCTTAAAACAGGATCCCATGTTACAATTTCAAGAAAACAGCCATTGAATGTAACATGGCATGCGATTTAAATCAAGCCGTGAACCGTAGACAATACAAAGCGCAGAGATCGGGATACTCACCATTGTGGATGTTGAGGAAGCGAGGACAACACTTAACAAAGTTTGTGAGAGCTGAGATTTCGGTTACTTCCGAGATAACTGTGTAGTTCATTCCCACACTAACTCGACCAACAACAATAGCGCAGCTGCCTTGGCCTTTCAACGCTTTTAGTGGTATAAGACCATCGGTTGCTAAATGATATGCGCACTTTACGTCCTCAGAACTTGCTTCGAGCCAGGCGCTCTGATTTAGAATCTACCTAATGTCTCTGTTACATCTTATCCTGATTATTTCTGCATTGTCCTTCGTTTATGCCGTTACAACACCTCTGGATTCTCAAACCCTCCTTGGAAATGCACAATTAGCGCAGGCTTTGAATGTGCAATTCGAACGGGTGGACTCTCTTGATTCCTGCACATGTAAGTGCGCCTGCTTACTTTTCGTTCGCCTTATGTTCTAACTTAGGTTTATACTTTAGCTGGAGAACTTGCCTGTGTGATGGGATCTTTTGCACAGTGCTTGAAAGGTTCATGGCGATTAGAGCAATGTCCTCAGGAACGCCAATGTTTTGCCCTTCCTTCTGTACGAAACAACGGCAGTGTAAGCGTCTCCTTCAATTATCCCGATTCATAACAACCTTAACACATCGACAAAGTTCATTGCTTGTACGTCAGAGAGCAACGCTCTAAGCCTTATTAAGGCCTGTGGAGCTCAAGGGGGGTTATTTTCACCTCAAATCACCAATTCAAGCGTTCCATTCCCTACTGTCAACAACACATGGTCGACCAGTACTCCAGGTGGTACTACTATTGTAGGCCGGAGCTCGTCTTCTACTCCGCTCCCCAACCGCTTGAATACCCTTACTCCTATTCTTGGTCAAGGACAAACTGTATTTCTACCACCGACTATAAAGACTCTGAGGCTAGACGAAGCGTATAGCATCATATCCAGTTTGCTTGCAAATGGGGGCTCGATTGTTCGCCGTCATCTTCACCATCACCCAGAACATCTAGCTCTCTGGTTCCCACAAGCGTCGTAGCAGATGCTGCATCTGCTACACGGTCTTCAGTTCTCACCCTCCGGCCAGCGCCTAGTAGGAAGCCGTGAGTCCACAGGTGACGAATTGACCAGGTTGACATGCCTTCCGTAGTTCATTGGTCGGATTTCCACGTTGCTGTGGTGTAGCTCGTACTGCATAATCCAAATTTAATGTCATCGCGCATTCGAGGAGCAAACGACAATTGAGATCAGCAACCCGGAAAGAGCTACGATTGAACGGCTCGCCGAAGGACGGAATGATTCACAAGCCAGAATGCAGACTGAAAACAAGCATGTCCGCTTATTCATATGGTACATTCCGACCAGGCAGCGGAAATTGGATTGATAATCAATACTGAGACTTTTCACGAACCCATCATAACGGAGAATGGCGGAACAAAAATGGAGGGTATTGTGGATGATCGATTCGATTGAGCAATCGTGGGACAAATCTTCGATTGTCCGAATCGGAGGTTTAAACGTTTATAGTCGATGGGTTTATTCTGTCGACGCTGGCGCTGACTTTTGAACACGTTCGACCTCCGACTAAAGTTGTAGCTTGACGAGAGCACATCTGCTCAACCGAGTGGCGCCTGAATTCTCGACGAGTCTCGTTCATGATGTCCAGGATCGCAGTCGTAATAATAATTCTGTTTTTACATGACCAGGTCAAGCGATCACTGTGCTACAGGGTTATTGATTTACTGACCCGAATATCTCCTCGATTTTGTCTGGGGTGACCTGAGTCGGCGAATTATCCTCAGTCAACATCCTATACCTAGTATTCCATACACGAGTTCTACCAGTTTTCTGGTCCCTCCTGCAGTTTGATACTCTATTAACATTCCGTTTCTACAGCATGTAGTGATTTACGCTTATTATGTTCTCATTCATATTCAATAGGAATGTAGTATGACCTCCAGAAGTCAGCGACGTTCCCATTATTGCATTCGCATCTTCAGTACACCTATGTGTTATTAGTATGATTGCACGAACACCTTTCGATGGACTGGATACCGACGTACCGGGTTCGTCATCCATCAAGTTGTTAATTTATGGTCCTTGCACCACTCTTTATGCGTCTTCCAATGCTCCGTCTGATGTAGTTTGCTACAATACCATGCACCTCGACAGCTGGCGCATTTCGAGGCCCCAATTTCTCCGCATCGTTCGCAGGGGGGTTTTACCAAGTTATACCGTTCCCAAATCCGGTTGAGGTTGTTACCAATGCTCAAGTTTTCTGAAGGGGAATTGGAAATAAAATCTTGTATCCCTGCCGCTCTGAGGAGAGCACATTGTTTCTCTTCAGGTTCACCAAGAAACTTTGAACGGAGCAACTCGCGGGTTATTTCGGTGAGAGGGATTGAAGGACAGTAATGGTCTATATCCCATTGGAGATGTATGTCTTGGCATTTGCCTTGTACGCCTTGGACGTTACTGACGAAAACATCCTGATGTCTCTGTTCAGGTGTGTAGGAAGGATGGTGTATAAATTCAACTTTCACAAATGAAGTGTTCTGTCCGCCTGTTGGAATGGAGACATATGTTATACGCGCTGTTGCTTTGTCTACGAGTACAGTGCCAGATAGCAGAAATCGGGGAGAGTCGACGATATTTGCATTGATGGATCGAGTAAAGGAGATCCTGTCGAACAGCTCGCGAAAGTCGGACATCCATCCTTCGTGGCCATACAGACGTGCTTGTGCGGGATCTGCGTACCACGACCCTCGAATCACAACAGCCTCTATGTCGACTGGTTTTTTGTTTCCTGTCATACCGATCTCCCATCTACGGCGATCTTGGAACGATGTCTGATCGCCTTGGCCGCCAGTGATATAATCTATCATGGGGACGAAAGTGCTCATGTACAATAAATTAGGGGAGTGGGTCACGACTGTCCGATGGGTGGAGGGACAGTGGAGGACGACCACTGTGCATGAGGCGACGCCTGCGGTCGACAGCCCTTTTCCTGGCGTAGATGGATCCATGCGTCCGTAACCCGACTGAAAAATCGGTACGTAAGGAAAATCTACAAGGAATACACCATTGCTTCGAGACTTTATTTCATGGGATTTGAGGATTCGTGTGGCGATCTCCAACGGCATCGCTGGGGCTGAGGTAAACACAGAATATCCTGAGATATTGAAAATTGATCACACACGTACTTCTCTTTGTTTATGAAAACTTTGGAAAGTTTTTACTGAGAGTAAGCGACAAGACTGGTCGATTTTGGCCACGACGATACCTACAGTTGAAAGGAGTAACGCTGCGAGCCGGTAACCGGTCCCCTGCATGGCAGTCGGGCCACGAGACGCCGAGTTAGACGCTCATTTGCTAGAGTAGGTGTTCATCTTGTAGTGTATAGATGCGCGCAGGTGAACCATCACTGGTAACTGAGGTACAATATCTGGTTGGCAGGATTTTACCAACTTCGAAAGAAACGCCCTCGTGTGCAGAATCGCTACGCAGACGCAGCAGCCGCTTTTTATTCAAGTATCGTCAGGCAGCCTTCAACATCATGATTCCTGTCCGCTGGGGAGGCGGAGCAAGCGTGAGACAAGTGGTTCGGCAGATGGGCCTGACAGAATTCCTGTCTGTGACTCGTTTTGAACAGATTAGCTGGCAGTGGAAGTTTTAAGTGAGAGAAAATATCCGAAATGGTGTTGTCAAAAGGAATCCGCAGGACGGCCGACTCAAAAATGAATTAGAGTTGCAGGCGGAGGTTTTTTTTGTTACACTCGCAGAAGTTACTGGCACAATATCGTAAATTGAACTTCTATGCCTTCAAGTTGTTATGTGTTACAGTAACGGTCATCAACGATGACAGTTCTCATCTATGAAATTTCTGCCGCTGTGCAAGGCGATATACCCTTATGCGAAGTGAATCACATTGCATGAAGGGGATCATCTTTCGTGCACTTGGAACTAGGTGCTCACTCGAGCGATGCCTCGTTTGACTTCCTCATCCCAATCTGTGAACCGCCAGACAATTACATACTCTCCAAGACCCACAATGAATAGCCCAACGACTTGGCCAACCCACAACCCAGGGAGTCCTACGGAAACAATATCAAGAATCTTCAGTTGCGGCTCTTTATAACTTCATAAAATGAGAAGGACGAACCAAAACCTAGTCGGAATGCGAGTGTCAGCCCTAATGGAAGTGCAATTACATAGTATGCGACGAGATTGCACGCTGCCCCGAGGTGCTGCCGGCCTTGACCACGAAGAACTCCACCGCACGAATTAGCAAGACCGTCTGCAACCTAGATGTCACGGCGTTGGAAGAACATGAGCTGACTGCGTAGGGTGGGAAATGTTTAACACGCACCTGGAAAGATGCCACGAGTGGCATGATGTTCGAGACAATGCCTGCCACGATACGATCATCACTGAAAAGGTAGCCGAACGCCTGCCATAATATGCAGAAAATCCCCCCAAGAAATAGAGTAAAGTTAATCAGCAAATGACAAATTGTCTGCTTCAAAAATCGCGCTAGATTCAGCACTTACATTCCGCTCAGCAAGTAGTGAAACCATGACAACGCTTCCAGAACAAACGCTGAGGAATGCAGCAGTGTGTGCCGATAGTTGCGCGTGTTTCGAGCGACGGGCACCAATCAAATTGCCAATACGTGCTGAGGTAGCCACTGAGAGCCCGAACGGAATATTATATAGGACTGCAACAGGACAAAGCAGGGAATGTCAGCTTTGAGAAAAATAATAAAATCTTGTCGGGTTGTGAACACAGACCTTGGTCCGCAGTCATTACGACACTCTGGGCAGCTAGGCTAAGACGCCCCAGTCTCCCCGCAGCGAGTGCGACAATTTCAAAGGCCCACCATTCGGTGGCAACCATGAAGATTCCTGGAAGCGCAAGGAGAAAAAAAGTTTTGACGGGCGCAGGTGCAAACAGGTGGCGAGGCTCCAGAGATGCATAGAACTGCGGCATATCGGGCTTCCGAGAAGGCGTTTGGGGGCTGGTTGTAGGTTCGATGCTTGAGATGGTGCTTGGAATTGTGCAACGAGACTCCTGGTCGAGTACAGAAGAAGGCAAGGTTGTTGCGTCGGATGTAGCAGGTTCTTCCCTTCGCCGTGGAACGGGTCCATACTTGGCATAAACAATCAAGAGAATGAACGAAACATGATACGTGATTGAAACAGCGAGTGGAGCACCCAAAAACCCAAGTGAGGTCCGATGGATAAGGAGATACGAAATAAGCGCATTAAATGGAGATGTGACCAAGAGTACGAGAGTCGATGCATGCATTATCCCTTGAAGGTAACATCAGCTTCAATAACAGCCTTGCACGACGCACTCGCCTTGACATTGCAGATATTTTTTAACACTCTCAAACCCAATATAAGATGGTGCACCAAATATGAGGACTCTCAGAAATGCTTGCACGTCATTGCTAAGTAGTTCTTGCTGTCCTAAAAAGAGTAAAATCGGTGAAGCAAAGAACCATAGGACGAGTATTGGTATGAGAAGTCCCCAGAGGATAATAATGCATCGGATGAGGTGCGGAAGAATTGCAGCGGGGTCACGACCAGAGTAGGTGTACGATTGCGAACCGAGTGTGTCTAAGGCCGTCGTCCCACCCAATGCGACGCACCAGCCTATTGGCAAGTCGGATCAGCACAAGACTCTAAAACTGGACGAAGGGTGGGAAACCTGTGACACCAGCCAGCATCAACGCGAAGGCGGCGGCGGAGAGTGCATCGGGACCGAGTCGCCCTGCGATCAGGATTGTCACCGTCTGGATGGAATTCTGAAGTGCATACGCTGCTCGTCTGTCAGAACTATTCGCGCATGGACCATTAAGTCCTAGTATATACCTGCAATAACGGGTATTGATGTCTTGACGAGGAACCACAATTCGCTGGTAAACTTGCCGTTGTCGAGTACTTCTTCTGAGCGACCAGCTTCGCCGTTGTCGCTCAGCAATGGTGTGGATTCAGTAAGTGCCATGCCGTACAGTGTCCCAGATATAACTATTTATTATAACAGATCAACAACCCGGCAAATGGAAGCTTATCTGCCTCGTTGCACATCATGCATGGAATGGATTATGTTACATGTCATTGAATTACGCCGTCCGGCGTGCAGACTTTTTTTGACCCCGTTGCGGTCCTTATTACCCTTGGCGTCTCTTCCTCTTGCTGTAGCGTCATAATTTGACGCTTAAAAATTCTCCTTGGCCTACTGTCCTGGCTGGTGCTTGTCTCTTCTTACCTAGCCAAGCGCTTCTCCCTGCACGCATTCTGCTTCTGGTGTGCGTCGTCATGTCCCTTTGGAAGCGATAACCAGCACCCTCGTAGAGCAGGCGACAGCTAATCTTGTTTTTTTCGATACAAACAAAGTAAGCAGACACGAGGTGATTCGTCGAGGCAAAGGATCTGGACTCGGTCTCCCTTTTCCTCGACGAATCACCTCGTGTCTGCTTACTATGTGATCGCGTCCACACCACTGCGCAATTCCGTCCTCATGCATGGCGGCTGTTTCACCGATACATTGGTTCCATGGTCATGTGTTCGATTTATCTTGATACGCCTGAGCACAAAACTCGAGTCGTGGTCCTTTCTACTCTACCTACGAAGTATCCTCGGGCCGGATGAGTTTGACAATAACCAATCCTCAAGGCATGCAATCTGTTTTGCGAGTTACGTACGCTTTGCCCGCTATCTGTACCCTACTTTCTTATCATACACCAAACCTCTGGATATTTATTTGCTCGCGCTTTAAATCAGGCCTCTTATCGCTCTATCCTTGAACACATTACCCCCTGCCTGTACATCTCCTCAGAATGCGCACAATCAGTCAACTCAGCATATATCTTCGTCTCGCTCTGCTCATTTCTTATGTAGCCGCATATGGAGAAAAGCATGACGAGCTCGAAAATACAGACAACCCGATTGAAGCAGACCCACATGCGGGTCATACGCATGGGGAGCAATTACCACTTGGATATGTCAAATATCCGTGGCAGTCACCCCAAACGTTTGTTTACCCTGGTGACCATGATGGTATGCCTTTTCAATGCTGTCGTACAATAAGTCTTGTCTCTCAAGCTTGTCTTTTAGTCACTGCGGACTCTGTCTTCAGTGGCATAACAACGTTTGCCCAGCTTCCTTGGCAGAAGTGCCTCTCACCTTCGTCGACATCTGGAAAGACTCCATTCGACATCGCGATTCTAGGGGCTCCATATGATACGTCTACCTCTTACCGACCTGGTGCACGGTTTGGACCGAGCGGCATTCGCGCCGGTTCGAGAAGATTGTTTCTCTATGGGAGCTACAATGTGCCACTAAAGCACAATCCACTCAAGGCAGGAGTGCGGTGAGCCTATCCTATTAGACCGACGATTGGCGCTTCGTTTAATATAGACTATTCTTTGAATCGAATTTGCGTGCCAGAGTCGTAGATTGTGGAGATATCGGTGTGACTCCTTACGACAACACCCTTGCCATCAAACAGATCGAAAATGCACACAAGGAACTTCTGCATCGTCCCCCTGCCACGTCCTTGAAGGCTCAGTATGCTGCCTTACGCGAAAGCGAACGCCTGGAAGAACTCAGACTGCAACAAAAAATCGACCCAAATATTGACATCTTGGAAGAAATGAAGGCAAGTGTGCATATTGCTGATGACCAGGAATGGGTTCCCGTCTCCCAGGATGGTAAGGAGCACCCACGTATTGTGACTCTTGGTGGCGACCACACCATTGTCCTTCCGCTCCTCCGTTCTATCAATAGTGCATATGGAAAAATCAGCGTTATACACTTTGATTCTCATTTGGATACCTGGAAGCCTGCGTAAGATTCAATTTATTTTGTCAAGAATTGCAAAATGCTCACATCAAATTTGCCACAGTGTGTTCGGAGGCGCACCATCAGAACAGGCGGCATTGAACCATGGAACTTACTTTTACTGGGCTGCGAAAGAAGGTCTTATCAAGAACGGATCATCCATTGCAAGTGTCTTGTTCCGTTCTTACCTTTACTTTTGTTGCTCGCTTTGTGATGCCGATTGCTCTCTCTGCGTCACTTGATCATCGTGACATTGCTCCCTAATTGCTTCTAGGAATACTTTGATCCTAGTTTATTTTTTAGCATGGTGCAATCCGCACGACACTCGCCAGTCCTGCAGACTACGACAATGACGACGGCGCAGGATTTTATCGCATAGAGGCTCGTGAAATTGATACTCTTGGCGTAGACGGCATAATCAAAAAGATACGCGAAACAGTCGGCTCCGATCCCGTCTACCTCTCCATTGATGTGCGTTGCATCTGTCGAAGATTGATACATAGTACTGACACTCTTCTTGGGCTGACCAGATTGATTCCATCGACCCAGCATTCGCGCCAGCCACAGGCACGCCTGAGACGGGCGGGTGGAGTACGCGCGAGTTGCGTACGATCATCCGTGGTCTGGACGGACTGCACATCGTGTCTGCGGACCTCGTCGAGGTTGCGCCTGCCTATGACACCAACGCAGAACTCACCACCATGGCCGCCGCGGATGTGAGTTTTTCTGATTGCCACTTGCACATGGTCCGGCACTAATCCACTTCGACCATCCTAGGTTCTTTTCGAAGTTCTCACTGTGATGACAAAAACGCCACTTGGCAAGCCTGCTCCCAAGAAACACAATTAATCTCTCCATGAGTCAATTGGCGTTACGAACGATAAGCTGCGGCTTGTGATTATTTCTGTACTACTAAATCACGGAAGTGTTGATTCTCTTATGTCATATGATACATGTTTCTGCAATGCGAAAGTCCGCTGTTGAATCCCGTTGAATACAGTTAAGTCAGCGCGTAGATACCAGAGACTTTGACGACTCGGACAGCTCAGAAGTATGAAGGAATGCAATGGTCAAACATGTTGAGCTAAGATAAGATCTTGTATGGACTTGGCTACCGAGGAAACTCCAAGATCTCAAGGCTTTATCGATAGACAGATATCAGTGGCGTCGACTCCTCTACTAGTAGTACTATAGCCGTCTCCGGTCAAACCTCAAGGTCCCAACTTGCACGAACGTACTAAACGCGCGGGACGTGATTCCATCTGAGAATCCCTTCGTTCTCTTGGTACTTGTCAACGACCCCTACTCAAGGCAGCAAGAACGGATGACAGGACCTAGTATCCTACCTCGTAGTCCGGTAACCGAACTGTATAAATCGCGTTCGTACCTCACGTTATACAGAGGTACGAACGTGATTAAATTTATTCAGTTCTGTTACCGGACTACCTACCTCGTGCTTAACACGCTTTCTTCGAAGCTGTGCATGCCATGAAGCTCTTCAGCGCTTTGCTTGCTGTGGGGACAACTGCCAGAACACGCAGCACAACTCTCACAAGATGACACACCGGACAGACTCCGCAGCCATCTTTAATACACCGGCCTGGATCTGATGAGGCAAACGCTCAATACTATGACATCCCCGTCAAAACGGCATTTGAGAACGTGGAGGCATCTTGATGAACAGCAACGAGTTGATAGATAGGGTGTTGATGAAATGCATGCCCGAAGTCTACAGATACATGAGAGAGAGTAATGTAGCTTGCGCTACTATCTAGAAGACCATCATCGCCCACGGAGGACATAGCGCTGCTAGCGAAAACGAAGCTTTCAAATGCTCTACACCAGCCTTGCTTACATCTTCTTCCCATCTCAATATCGGAAAGAAAAAGAAAAAACAGCAAAGGGAGAGTAAGAAAGAAAAGCTAGGCGCAAACATCCGACAAAATAAGTCTCCCGGAAGTCGCCGGCCGGATTCGATGACATATACAGCCATGAGCCTGAGCCAAGCTGCGGTGATCTACGCAGGTATAAATACACGAATCGCAGGACTCGAATCATCTTTGTTACAACCTCATCTATGAAAATCAATAATCCAATCCCCCAACCCCTACCGAAAGAATGTGTAAAGGCTGCTAGAATCTGTATGCACTTACTCTCATCTTGTGACCCTTGCTAAGCAGACTCTCCTTTGCAGTCCGTTCCTTTGTCAAAACAGGAAACAGCGGCCTCGATGGTGTACGAAGCTCTATCCAATTGATCATTGAATTTTCCCATTGAGAAGAGATACACAGGTCATTCCGCGAAATATCCTCCAGAACGCCAAAGGGTTTGCGATCTTCACCGTATTCAAGGCTGGTTTCGTATTTTCGGCTCGAGCAGGTAGTGGCATCGTTGTCGCAAAGTTGCCGGATGGAAGTGAGTGATTATCAGAGCTCGCGCATTGTTCTGTTCCCAATCTTTGCTTTGTTAGCTTGGTCAGCGCCCAGTGCGATAGGAACTGCGGGCCTTGGCTTTGGAGGCCAAGCTGGTGCAGAAATGACGGATTTCCTTATCGTGTTGAACTCGCAGGCGGTAAGCATTTGCTTCTTTCCATGGTAGGTACCGGGCTGACATTTGGGTCAGGCAATAGTGCGTTCGCTAATGTTACAATGATTTGTTTTTTACTCAGCTTATCTTAGCGAACTTTCATGTCCGCCGGTTCATTAACTCTTGGTGGAAATCTTAGCATTGCTGTTGGGCCTCTGGGTCGTAATGGAGAAGCGATGGGCTCGATGAACACAAACGGAAAAGTATCCGCAATGTTCGTGAACACTATCGGTTCTCATGTTCAGGTGCTTATATCCCAACAGGTATAGCTACAGCAAGACCAAGGGTTTATTTGGAGGTAGGATTTCAACAGCCCATTGATAAATATGGCTAACCGCTTGTCAATAAACAAGGTGTTTCGGTGGAAGGATCAGTCATCGTCGAACGCCAAGATGCGAATGCATTGGCCTACAACTCTACAGTAACCGTAAAGTCACTTCTGAGCGGATCTGTTTCCCAACCCGACTGGGCTGCTCAACTTTATCAAGCCCTCCAAGAATCCATAATGCCCCGCGGTAATAACCAGACCTGGATCAATGATTCTCCAAATCCAAACTCTGGCTATGCTTTCGAAAGTGTGCAGAGTACTCCTCCAGATTCCGAACGCCAGTCTACGCGCCTCACGAGGAATAAGACTGGTAACACACCCTCGTTTCCTCCACCATCTTGGGGACAACCTACGGAGTCTGGATCTTATTTCGATTCTGGGTCCGACATTCGCTCCAACTCCCTGAGTTCGAGCCTGGGCCGGAACACACGTCCAAGGCAGTCCTGGGAGGATCTCTCTCGCCAACACACGAAGTCTGCTACAGCCAACTTCGAGACGCACTTTGACTCTGACTTCCACGAAGACCCATCGCCTACTAGAACTAATCGGCGGCAATTCAGTAGTTCAACCGCACCGCCAGACCCATTCTCCCCACCGCCATACTCCGAATCATATTCGGGAACTAATCACGCCAGGGGGCCTTCAACAGCTTACAGCGCGTCGAATTCACCTTATCTCAAGAACTCTTACACCAACTCGCCAACGTCTCCATTTGGTGACGAATTTGATGATGCCGAGATATCTTATACCGGGAGCGGACATTCCGCGTCTGCCAAAAAACCAAGTCTGAATCAGCCAACTTCGTCAAATCAGGGCGTTGGACGGGCTATAGCATTATTCGATTTCAATGCAGTAGAGGTGCGTGTTCTCATTTATTTCAGTTAGTCGTTTCTAATACTTATATGCGGAAAGTCGGGTGATTTGTCCTTTTCGAAGGGTCAAGTTATAGTTTTGATAGAGAAGAGTCAGAACACTGATACTTGGTATGTGTAACGCAACTCGTCCTTTTCAATTAGACTCATTATAGTGTAGGTGGAAAGGCGAACTTGAAGGGAGGGTGGGAATTTTCCCTGCAAACTTTGTAGAACTTGTATAACACCGAAGACTTTGATGGATCTTGTAGCGTCTCCTGGATTTTTGTTTCCATATCAATTATTTTATTTACAGCATGTCCAATATCTTATGTCTTTTGAGATTGTAACACTCGTATGTATTCTGTCGCTTAATGTTATGACCTACTACTGCTCAACAAATGGCTGTAAGCTAACACAGAAGTTTTCACAACCAGAGATCCATGCGTCATGTGCAGCCACTAGCATCTCTCGATCTGGTTGATATGTGATCCAAACCTTCCAGGATACGACTCGACATGCCTATCGAAGTCCACATCTCTCTTGAATAACTTACCGCAACATGCGTACACAGGATGATATCGAACGTGCGAGAGGTGATACTGGAGATCAGCGAGGCTGTTCAATCTGTTGTCGCAATAACCGCAAGTCAAAGTTTGAAGAGTCTCTTTCGTGAACAAATGTCGGTGACAAACAATGTCTGTCCGACAGCCACATAGTTAGTTAGGATCTTGAGCGTACAGAAACCAGAGAAGATGATGCAATACCTGGATCGTTAAGCCATTCGAATTCGTCCCTGTGCACAGCAGGAGGGTTGTAACGAGGCGGCGGGGGGTCTACATGAACTGGCACAGCTCTGCGTTCGCGCGCCTCTATTATAGCTTCGCGATCCCTCTCGCGCTGGTCTAAAAGCATGTTCTCTTCCCATAGGTCGCAAGGTGGGTTACTGGTACATCTCGAACGTTCAGTATCCCACGAAGCTATGGAACAACATGTCAGTGTAAGAACAGAAAATCTGAAGGGTGGGCTAATGGATGGGACTTACATCCACATTTGAAACAGAACTCTTTCGCACATCTACATGTGACGTGGTGACATCCATGAGTGAGCTCTATGATGTATGAGCAGCTGGGGCAACGACGCCAGTTCTCTGTCTAATGCGTAGTTCGATAAACAAGGAAAAGGAGGGTCAGAACAAGATCTCCTCACCTTGGCTAACTGAAGAGTGAGCTGATCTTCAGGAGAGCGTTCGTCTAAAGGTAGGGACTACATGTACATCCTAGTCAAATTTGAGAATCAATGAGGTTAAAGAGGATATCACCTGATATTCCTCGCAAGTCATGCCTGTTGGTTACACAGTGTTATTGATGCAATCGCATGAAAATATGTCACTCACCCGTATGCCACAAAGCTCTGCAGGTAATGCAGATAACTGTTTGACACGCGGGACAGGACGCTTCAGGTTCATCTGGGTTATCATCAACCTGGAGAAGCGTAGAGCATCGAGGATTAGGGCAATAATAGCGAGGTAAAGAGTCAAGAAGCTTCCGATGATGCTACATACTTTGTCAGATTGACAGCAGAACCAAATCGACATTGAATCGTACCCAGATAACCATAGTATTGCTATCGAGCAATCTTTCGGCTACTTCGTCCTGGATTCCTAGTTCCCAGGAGGATCTGGGGCATTCAGGACAACGTATAGGGAATACGACATCGACTGCGTCATCTTCCTCTGGTTCAAGCTTAGTTTTGATGTAGTGGGCAAGACAGGCCATACAGTAGGCATGTTGGTCAGGACACGGTAGCCGTAGACCAAACACCAATCGTGACGATGAGTTTGCAGAAAGGGAAGCCGCGACGGGTGAATGGGTCGGCTGAAACGGTTCTAGACAAATCCCGCAAACGGGATATTTATGGTCTGCAGAGCAAGGTGTGAATCAGTCTCCGGTAGATAGGGATGTCGGGTGTGACACCCACCCACTACAGTCTCCTCCTGTACTTGAGCTTTGCCATCGTCTATAACTTTATCAACGAAATGAGACAGAATAAACGGCTCGAAAAGTCCACTCACAAGTGGATGATTGTTTCTTTTTCGTTTCCGAATCACAAACGGAATGCGGACGATTAGCGTCAGGAAGTACCGTCTTCTTTCCTTTGCCTTTGTCATTCAGGTCAGATGCCTTGAGATAAAACGGTCAGTATAATCATTCCCAGTTGAAAAAAAAGCGATAAAGTCTACAAACCATAAGAGAGTCGATAAGCTCTTTGCCAAGGACACTTTTGAAGTCATTAAAAAGATATCACTGGCATAACGAACAAAGGGAAAATACCTCTCGGCGTCTCGCATTTGAGGATCGTCTGTATCAATTTCCCCACCGTCATCTGCAGCTTGCAATCTCCTCGCAAATTCCGCGTCCAGTAAGATCTTCCTCTCCGCCGCTGCCCATTTTTGCGCTAACTGTTTACTAGCGATATTGGAAGCATCGACGGAGTGTTGGAGAGTCTGGGCAAAAGAAATGTCGTTTGATAAATGCACCTCTTTTACGAGTAACTGAGCTGCAATGTCTTCGTCGTCCATAGGTGGCAGAGAATGAACTCGATTACGCTCTTTCGACTTTGAATTTGTCGAATCGTCAATAATTTGGTCGAGCTGGAGTTGCTCTACCTCTTTGCCATATGAGATGTTTTTGAGATCATCTTCGAGTAACTGAGAGATCAGGAGTTCAGTAGATAAATCGCTACTTGACAACATAGGAACAAAGGAGTAACAGGGGTCGACTAAGATGCGCCTCTGACGCAATGGGATCGATATAAAATCCAACCATTTATTAGACTACTAGAAAATAGAAACTTTACAGTCCAATTACTCTTCGTGCAAACAGCAGTCTGTCAACTTTCGTCACAGCACTGCAGATAACAACCCTGAGCATTAGCGAATAACGGCACCATACAGGGGTTCAATTGCCTCCGCGAAGCCGAAGTACTGTTAAAACCGTAAGAAAAATATCCTGCTACGTCGGAGTGAGAACGCACCAAGGTGGAGGGTAGATTCTTTCTGAATATTGTAATCGGACAAGGTTCGACCGTCCTCCAGTTGCTTGCCGGCAAAAATGAGACGTTGTTGATCTGGAGGGATGCCTTCTTTATCCTGGATCTTTGCTTTAACGTTGTCAATAGTGTCCGAAGACTCGACTTCAAGAGTGATAGTTTTTCCGGTCAACGTCTTTACAAAAATCTGCATTCCACCGCGGAGACGAAGGACTATGAAGGCTACGTCAGTCACGAAGATACTATCGCAGTGCCTTGATCTACGTACCGAGATGAAGAGTGGACTCCTTCTGGATGTTGTAATCGGACAGAGTGCGTCCATCCTCCAATTGCTTTCCTGCGAAGATCAAGCGCTGCTGATCCGGGGGGATACTAGAATCCACGAGAACAATGAGAAAACATCAGGTATTGTAACAAAAGAAGGCTCACCCTTCCTTATCTTGGATCTTCGCCTTCACATTGTCGATAGTGTCGGAAGACTCGACCTCCAAAGTGATAGTTTTTCCAGTCAAAGTCTTAACAAAGATCTGCATGCCTCCACGAAGACGCAACACTAGACAGTCTATAAGTACTTGGAAAAGGATCTGGGGCTAAAGGACCTCACCAAGATGAAGGGTGCTCTCCTTCTGGATGTTGTAATCTGAGAGGGTCCGACCATCCTCGAGCTGCTTTCCTGCAAAGATAAGACGTTGCTGATCCGGAGGAATTCTATACTGGAGTAAGCAACTCATACGGGCAAGCAATATCGAGCAACAACTCACCCTTCCTTGTCCTGGATCTTCGCCTTTACATTATCAATAGTGTCGGAAGACTCGACCTCCAAAGTAATAGTTTTCCCAGTCAACGTCTTGACGAAGATCTGCATACCTCCACGAAGTCGTAAAACTAGACATTGTTAGTATTTACACAAAACGTGCGAGCATTGGAATAATCTCACCAAGGTGGAGGGTGCTCTCCTTCTGGATGTTATAGTCTGAGAGGGTGCGCCCATCTTCAAGCTGCTTCCCAGCAAAGATGAGGCGTTGTTGATCCGGAGGAATTCTGCAAAAGGGTAAGAAATTGGCATTCGCAATGACATCAAACGGAAGCTCACCCTTCCTTGTCTTGAATCTTAGCCTTGACATTGTCGATAGTATCAGAGGACTCGACCTCGAGGGTGATGGTCTTGCCAGTGAGAGTCTTGACAAAAATTTGCATGATTTGGGGTTGATGTGTGAGCTGGGTGCGGTTAACTGAGTGTGATGAACGCAGTGAAGGAAGCGTGGGGTGTGGCGTCGGATTCTGCTTATAAAGACAACACGGGATGATGCGGACCGGAGGAATAACGCGGAATTCGCCAGAGAATTCGACGCTCCTTCTAGTATGTACATATACTGTGCCGCCTCACGCTTATTATTCTGAGTCATTTACTTGTCCTTGGGTCGGCTCAGATTAGGACTCAGAGCTGTATCACGCGGGTGAACTCATCAGCAATTTCTTCCAAGCAATCACCCGTACTAGGAATACTAGAACTTTTGCCGACCGCCGTCGGCAGACCTTGTTTGCCAGAAGGTTTTATAAAACATGTGTATTCGGGTGACAAAGAAGGGACTACAAGTTCTACAATCAGACATACGCAACATGGAATCAAAATGACGGTATTGACTGCCAGTCGCAGCGCACATCAGACAATATCAAATCATGACATTCTGTTCTTTATAGACTGTCAAAATACTACTACCTAGGAGTCCGCCATTCACGGTCTTAAACGAGTCAACAATTTCCTCACTTGTTTCGATCCGACCGACCAAAGCGACAAGCTCACTATCTGCTCGGAAGAGCTGCCATAGAATGTACCGGAAGCACGCGCTAGATACGATTATCGGAGCCTTTACGAAAGAAAGGCATGTCAGACGTAATCAGTCCCCAACGGCGTCGTATCATAGCAAACTCTACTCGGAGCACAACGCAATCTACGAACGCAGGACTACTATCTAACCTGTGGAGTCCAGGTCATGAAGTTATTCAGACTACTCTGGAATACTTCGTCATCCACTTTGCCAGTTGCGGAACCGACACGCCTCTGACATTCTGAAAGGTCCCGAAACCCTCTATATTCGATACTATTATCGTCACTTCGTCACCCCGGTATGAATCGAGGGGGAGGGATCCGGCTGACTAGATTCAAAGCACACATCAAAGATTGCAGTTCTATTAGGTTGGATGACGCCAGGGTTGTGTTTAATCACTACGCAGGGAAAGTACGATACGAGAAAGCCACAATGGTCTGGAACTAAAATGATAATCAAGTACAATATAGAGTTCCTAGTCCCGGTAGAGGGTAACAAATTAATCGTCTTTGACATCGTCTTTATTATTCGCCCGGTCAACGACAAACCGGAGTCTTGCTTTACGGTACTACGGCGATCATCTATATGACAGAAATTTCATCAATGTAAGCACCTTGACTGGGAGTGGTCATCACGTAAGACGCCGAGAGGTATGAGAGATCCAGGCAGCTCGTTGTAGCTAACATGCAGTTCAGTTCGCACACTTCGATGGCTCTCGTCTCGGATGTTGAGAATGATACGCGTAGTCATTACCGAATACATGACTGACTCCAACCTGGGAGGGATTTAGATCAGGTTATGTCAGTGACTGTCACGATACTGACGGTGTTAAGAGCATCATCAGCTCAGAAGGCTATAGCAAGCTACAGATCAACGAGATCTACCGTCCAGCGGCTGGGACTTACATTCAAAACCATTAGAACAGCCATATTCGCGGTTGAGATGACTGCAAAGTTGTTATGAGCACCAAGGGTGATTCCCAGGGTCGAATAACGAACGTACCCAGCAGGAAAACATAAAGGAAAACACCTATGAAAAAATTCTAATGAAGATAACGATACAATTTACATCGTCCCTCACCATCTCTATAAATGATGTTCAAGAGTTTTCCGTTATCACCCTGTCGATCTGCATCAAAAGAAACCACAAGTTACTAACAGCGACAGAACCTGAATTACAGTATAGACGAACACGACCGAAATGCGCTGATTGACATGAGTGTAAGAATGACTATAGAGGACAAGGTTTAGAGAAATTTCATGAAAACTAGACCAACAGTACTTACCAGCTTCCACCGCGGTCAACGGAACGTAGTTCAGCGGAGAGATTACGCCCTCCCTCTGGATAATGCATCCCCTGAACCCCGCATACACAGGTATTATATCTACATAAGCAGTAAGACTAAATTCTCCAGATGTAGACGTAGGAAGCATACATTTAATTGGCTGAACAGTTATTCTCATGATCCAGCATTGCGAAACCAGGTGTGCAAGCGTTAAAACCGCGAGTCCGATGCCGATCTTTCTGTCTCTATGCCAGACTGCCCAAGTCCTGATAGCGAGAATGGCTTTGGAAATAGTAAACTTAAAAGAGATGACTGAAGCATCTGCATAAGGATACATGCCTTCCGCAAGGCAAATCTTCAACGCCAGTAACCCTAATTCATGTGAATTTAGTACAACCGATGTATCAAGTTTAGACTAGGAACACTTACACATTGCTGCGGGGTATGTCTTCTTACAAGTTTCTACCGAGATGTCGGTGAACAGTTGGTCTATCAAATAAGTCAATCATGTTTAAAGCACTTCAGGTCAACTTCGGAACTCACTGTGAAGAACAAGTAGCGTGTCGATATAAGTCATGTATCGGACCAGAAGGAAGATGACTTTTGTGTAAGTCCATCGTGAAAGCCAAATCAGTTTTATCTCGAGATGCAGAGTCAAACAGTAATCATAGGCCTATAACGGAAGTACAATCAAAACGACGAAGTCCTAAGCAGGTACACGTCACGTACAAATATGGCAGCAGGAGATACTGCAGAATTAGTCAGTAAGATGATTAGCATGACGGGTGCAGGGCATGCATACTGCTCATGTGCTACTTGGCTATATTTTAGCAAACACGACACCATCTCTGTGACAGGACTCACATCCATAAAAATTCTTTCTTGTTGCAAGTACGGGATCAGCTTTGAAACGACTTTCACGACTTCCATGTTCGTGCTGAGTTGCTAACCGGATGTCGTCGCTGTTTTCCTAGGATAGAAGTATGCAGAGCAGAAGACAATAATTCTCAAGCTCGATCTGAGTTTAAGAATGTAGGCGATGATCAGAGCGGTCTTCGGACAGAATGAAATCCGTGGATCTGCAGCAGATCAATGAAGATTTCATCATGAAGGATATTCTGATCGCCAATTGATACACAGATGAGACATGGCGACACGGAGTTTCCAAGCCGTAAAGTTGCGGGTGATGGAATCAGTGAAATCAACCTGGTTGTAGGCCATGTTGCCAATAGGGCTCATTAACCCGAGATGCAGTGCAGTCTCACAGACATCGATCTAGATTGGAAACTGATCACTATGTACCTCAGGTTCATATCATCACTCGAGTGTCGTCCTAACAATCATCAAGACGCGGATATACAGACCTGCATACCAATTCAATGCTTCCTGTTAGTCTGTAGAAGCTTGTCACATCGCACCTGGGGTCACTATTCTGCCGACACATCTCAGCTCGTCAGAAGACAGTCTCGGGAAGACAGGTGTTTTGCCCTACTTGACAGCAATGCGCCAGAATGCGGTGTACGTGGTAGCATTATAAGGAGTTCTAGAACAGAGGGGAGGTAATGCCTGTTACCTTGTAGATGCTGTCACTTTCTCTCGCCGCGTTTGGGGTCGTGAAATTTTTGAGTAGGCCAAAATTGGCGGGGTTTTCGCTAACACAGGGCCCAAACCATTGGTAGCGGAACTATATGCAAACGATGTGAAAATAACCAAAAGCAGTTTGGTGGAACTATAGGAGAAACGAAGACCACCAGAGAGACACGACAAGAAAAGATTAAATGCTCAACCACAAGAGGAGTGACAGGTGTCGCCGGATGTCAGTCGCAGTAGTGGAAAAGTCCCAAGACTTTTGCATCGAGAGCCTGAGAGGAGATGTTCATGGGACACATTATCGAACCTCACAACGCGGATCAGGGAGAGTCTGTGAAGTGATATAAATTCTGATTGTCCGTAATCATCCCTACAGTCGAGCAGGGTGAATGATAAAAAATGCGTTAACACGAGAGTCATAATCCGAGCTAGCAAGTAGAACGAGTTCCGTAAGTGAAGGACGGAACTCATCATTATGAAGCTGTCGTGTGTCTAAGTAAATCAATGCACATCATACCTTACATACACTCCGCCTCCCAATCAACCGGAGTTAGTTCTTTCACCCTTTGACTGAACGCCCCTAACGTACAGAACTCCGGATACCCTTCAAGGTGTTTACCAGCTTCCTGGCATAAAGGGAGGATTATGTTCTTGTTCTGGTAACGCATTCTAACGTCTGTTATCGAATGAATCAGCGTGCAAGCTTAGACACACATTGAAGAGAATACCTACAGTGCTTCTGAGACTGTCCCGTAGACATCAACGAGGTCAAAAAACGTTGCAGGTATGATTCATCCTTGTTTGGATCAGGTGTGCCTTTGAATAATTCAAAGGACATCGTAGCAGTAAAGGCTGGCCACCTGATAAAGTTGGTGTTATTTATCGAATGATAGATAGAGAGATCACGTACTTCTCGTCAAACACGTCCAGTGTCTGAGACAATCCGGCGAGGGCGGTATCATGAGTAGTGTGGATCAGAATCTTCAATGGATCTTCATTCTGTATCGTGGCTTTCTTGTTCATCTTACGAGATGTTTCATTCAGTAGGCGACCAAAGCCCAGCCGTCGACCCTCTTCGTCCTTGACTTGAGATATTTATGACATCAGTGCTTAATCATGGCATAGCGCGAATAATCTTACATGCTATGATTTACAGGTGAATTAGTTAGTCGAATAATAAGAAAATGAATGTTTTACTCACCTGAAAACCATTCTGCAACTACGGCCTTCTCCTTCGGGAAACGTCACTCACCGATAATCATGACGTATAAATTGGTGTACATACAATAAGACCGAGATTGTTCTTGTCTTGGAGCTCTGGTGGTAATTTGATACCGTGGGCCACTGAAGCATGGACCTTGATCACGAAAGCGTTCAGACTATGGTAGAAGACTCGTATCGTGTAACTTGCCGTATCTAAGATTCCACTAGCTCTGGGTTTCCCGTCCAATCTGACTGGTTTACCGCCAATAAACTTTGAAAGTTTTTCATCGAGAGGCTTCAATATTTGGTTGTACGCAATCAAAGAGGCTATAAGCATTGTTTAATTCGGAATACGCGTGTTAAATAAATGTAAAATAGTTCACACCTGTGGCAAACTCTAACATAAGGTCCTTGAGCCGATTGCAAGCAACAGTATTGCCGAAGAGGTTCTCGTCCTTCGGACTCCTACTTAGCACGGTAAATATGCTGCGAGGCAGACACAGAACTAGTGAATACGCACCGAATGCGGATATTCGAAACGAAGTCTGGTCCTTGCTTTGTTGACGGATATAAACCGTGGGCAACTTGTTGCAGGGATTCAATCGTTCTTGGGAGATTTGTGGACCTGTGTACGGAAGGTCAATCACAAAAACCCTACAGTGCAAGGTATTTACCTGTAATAGACTGCAGCACTGTTGTGGGCTGTATCAGGTAGAAATCCTAATCTGAATGGTGTGATGAGCACATTTGACCGACGTTTACACGGCGGACAGACCTTTCAACATATAATTTGCGCAAAGCGACTCCGAGATTAAATGTTGACTGGTTTTTAGAATTAGGAACAATTCTGGAAGTTACGCACAACAGAGAACACACCTGTCTTCCTATATCTGTAAGTTCTCCGAGGAGGCTGAATGCAATTAAAAGGATCGATTCAACAAATCAGCCGAATCATGGCCAACCGGCGCAGATACAAATTAAATCCTTGTTCGACGGGTCTGGTTACTTACCATTCTCCGTCACGAAGAGTGCCATCTTCTCTTTCGACAACCCGCCTTACGTTCAAAGTGTCGTGACCGGAGAAAGAAGCAACTGCGGCTCTGAATTTCCGTCCTTCATGACAAAACATCCAATGTGATGGTATTGACGCTGGAGGTTCGGACATGCGAATACCCACGGGGGTGCGTTCGCCTGCAACAAACATAACATTTACGGCAACCGAAGGAAAGAAGATAAGTAGGAACGCATACCGTGTCTGACAAACAAATGGACTTGTTCTAGAGCCAAGCCTGGAGGTGGAATTGGATAATTTTGTACGTCAAATGGAACATGGCCGGGTGAAGTTATGTTTGAAGTAGGAAATGCCTTATGCGTGTTTGACATTGGAGGAATTGGATTGCTTCGGGATTGTACTCGCTCGAGGACTGATGCAACCGCAAGTATAAACAGGAAGGGGTTGAGTAGTATATAGACAACGACAACAGTACGAATGCCTCTGCTAGTCATACTCCTGCGAGGAGGACACTACTATGAACCGGAGCGGAGTTCGATTTGGCGTAGTAATATTGACCCTCTTCCGCGACGATTATGTCGTCGAAGACAGCTTTCCAAACATTCTCCCTCGAGAATGATATTCTAGAAGTCCCACCACAGGACGAGATCTACAGGTTCGATTCAGATGCAAACAAGGAGATAAACAGGCTGGCGCCTTGGAACAAAGAGTTCAGTGATCAACTCTTTCCTCAACTCCCACCTTGCTCATAGATCGTACAGTCCACAATATTTCAAAACATGCAAGATATCTGCTGTGGCTCTCATCAAAATGGTTTTTCCGTATCCCACTGGCATACGATGCAAAACTAACTCATGATCATTAGGTCATTCATGCACGATCTGGTGTTCCTTATGAGATTATGGGTTTGATGCAGGGGAAGGTCATCGGTGACGCTTTGGTAATCATTGATTCATTTGCGCTGCCTGTTCAGGGAACGGAGACACGGGTGAATGCTGCTAGCGAGGCTTATGAATACATGGTTCAATATCTCACGGGGAGTGAGAAGGTCCGTCAGTCTCATTGCACTCAGTCATCGCCTTGCTTAAACAGAAGTCAGGCTGGGAGACTGGAGAACGCTTTAGGTTGGTATCATTCACATCCCGGCTATGGATGCTGGCTTTCTGGGATTGATGTAAACACTCAACTCAACAATCAAAAGTATCAGGATCCCTTCGTGGCAGTAGTGGTAGCTCAGTCCTAATATCATCGATAATTTGATGTTGTAACCCTCAAATCCTTTGTAGGTTGACCCCAATCGCACGATATCTGCTGGGAAGGTAGAAATCGGCGCTTTCCGAACGTATCCCGAGAACTATACTCCACCAAATGCTTCATCATCGGAGTATCAATCGATTCCACTCAACAAAATCGAGGATTTTGGTGTTCATGCGAACCAATATTATCAGCTCGACGTCCAGATTTTCAAGTCTAGTCTGGACGATGAGCTGCTGGGTCTTTTATGGAATAAATATTGGGTGAACACACTAAGCCAGAGCCCACTCATATCGGTAGGCCTGTATATCTTCAGAACTGCTGTTTGGCTGATCTTTATTCAAGAATCGCGCTTACGCCGTCTCGCAACTGTCAGATTTACACCAGAAGTTGGCCAAGGCACAGTTGGTCGTTAGTGCCACTCGCGCGACTGTGCCTACGTTAAAAGATAGCAGCTCTCAGGGCCCAGCAGCAAAGGTAAATTTGGTTTTCATTTTCCATTTCACCGTGTCTCATTGCTATATCAGAAAGAAGAGAAGAAGAAAGAAGAAAGTCAGTTAGCGAAGAGTGTAAAAGACAGGTAAGAGTGGATGTTGTAGACGGACGGTATCTTGTTCACTAATTCCGGTCACCATAGCACGAAGATAGCGATTGAAGCTCAGCATGGTCTTATAGCGCAGGTCATTAAAGACGTTGTATTCTCCATGAGACCACAACAGTCTGGGATACATGAGGCCATAGACACTGCGATGCAAATCGAATCGTAGTTGTATGATTAGGATAAATTAGAACGATTTTGTAATTTTAGTGCCCGTAATAACACACGATTTAAACAACCCTTTCAAGTTCTCTATTTGTTACTATGTGCATCATAGTGTAGTAGTATCCAATTAACGACTAGTGACTAGTGGCTCGTGACTAGTGGTGATCGAATGACCGTGGGAACAACTGTATAGTTGGTGGCTTTCTCCGAACTTTCTTTTCGATCATCGTCGATAGTAGCAACATCCTCAAGACATCCCGACCGTATGTTCTGTTATAAACAAGAATCAAAGCCAAACTCATCATATCGTGCAGATGACTCTGCAAGAATATCAAGTCGTTGGCCGTCATTTGCCAACGGAGTCGGAACCAAACCCCAAGATCTACCGCATGCGCATCTTTGCGCCCAATGAGGTGGTCGCCAAATCTCGTTTCTGGTACTTCCTCAGGTTAGTTCACCTTTCAATCATCTATCGTCTTCTCTCCAACCATTTCCGATATTAGAAAAATGAAGAAGGTTAAAAAAGCCAATGGTGAAATCATCGGTGTCAACGTTGTATGTGTCCCATGTAGCCATCCAAGAGGCAGGCGGACGGGACTGCTAACCTCTTCACCCTGTCCTTTGCGGCTTTGGGGGGATTTTTTCTTTTTAGATCACCGAGAAGAAACCTGTGAAAGTCAAGAATTTTGGTATTTGGCTTCGGTACGACTCGCGATCTGGAACGCACAACATGTACAAGGAGTTCCGTGAGCTGAGTCGTGCGGATGCCGTCAAGAGTTTGTACCAGGACATGGCTGCTAGGCATCGTGCCCGTTTCCGCTCCATCCATGTGCGTAGAAAACAACGGGGTGGGTATGACAGTATTGTTCTGACGGAAAGTTGTTCTGCAGATCCTTCGTGTGATTGAGATCGAGAAGTCGGAAGACGTCCGTCGACCTTACATCAAACAGCTGCTTACGCCCAAATTGAAGTTCCCTCTCCCTCATCGTATCCAAAAAACACGCTCGACCTTTGCAGCACACCGACCAAGCACCTTCAATTGAGCGTTTGTGGTGGTGGATCAGGATTGTGGTGAAAAGACAGTCAAATGTGGATTACTTGATCTCGAACGCCATTATGATACATGCTTTTATGATAGGGAGATCATTCCATTCCATATGCTTTGTATTACAGCGACAATCAACAAAGCCAACACTTGACACATGTTGTACACGCAATATTTACAATGAGTGTAAGGTCCAAAAAATCCAAGACTAGACCTTCGTTTCCACCTTGATCCTCCGAACTTCATAGCGAACCTTATCCTCCTCTCGAATCAGAATGATAACTCTACCATTAATCTCATCCCAATGGTCTAATCGTCTCAGCTTGGGACACTTCCATGCAAGTATCGAAGCCGTCTCGTCGTTCTTCTTCACTCTACTGCGTTCAGATACACCGAGCGGGCCGGAGGAGACGTCATAGAATAATCTTATACCGTGGAGTGTCGCCAGCTCCGGTAGGAGAGAGAGTAATATGGTCCATTCATTCTACACATGATAGAACATTAGATGGAAAATCCACGTTCATTATGATTTATAAAATTAGACATACAACGTTGCTCGCAAAGGTAGTCTTGTGGGTATTATTATTTCTCTTGCCCAGGTCTAGCCAGGTCAAGTTGGGGACGCATTCGGCCAAACGACGAATGTCCTCCATTTCATTCCACCCAGAAAGCTCGATCTTGGATAGTTTCTCGCCAACGGCTTTCAGATTCTTGAAAAACGCGCGATCCCAGTCTAACCCGCTCAGCTTCACACCTTTAATGGTCTCGAGAGGTCTAGGCTCGTCCACTGCGCATTCTAGAATGGCATTGACGAACTCTTTGTTACTTTTAAGCTCTCTAAGATGCGGAAGGGTGTTGGGAGGCAGAAGAAAGTTGCCGTTATTGTGATGGGCACCACCTCGGACAACAATATCGAGATGAAGTATCTCGATATTGGCATGGGAATGAAGGAACGAGGTCAAAGAGTCTATAGATTGGGCAGAACACCAAAGATGATTGAGAGTCAGCGAAGTGAGATTCTTCCAACGTCCGCAGAGCAAGAAGTCATCTGCGGCCGGCTGAAAGTAGCCCACACCGCGACGATGGTCATAACATATGTGAAGCGACTGAAGCCAATTAGAATTGACGCAAGAACAACGAATAGTTGACTTACTTGCAGGTTTGGGCATCTATCGAGCACCCCACATACGCGGTTGAGCTTTGGTTCTTTGATAGCACCATAGGAAGATTTCGTCGATCTGAACGAGGCCTCTCTCATACCAAGAAGCTACACGATGTTTAGCCTGCAAATTTCCATCGCGCAAAACGCCGTGACGTACGACAGCAGCCGGGGATTTTCTGGAGGGTTGTCCTTCGTCTTCGCCCTCCTGAGCCAAGGGTATAAACAAGGAATTGTCATTTATTTCCACTTGTTGTAGGGATTGGCATTTCAAAATGGTAGGCCAAATGTTATCGATCGAAACAAGGCAATGATTGCACGACCATGTGAATGACTTCAGAGCGGACATCTTCGACAACGCGGATATGAGGAGCTTCTCTTGTTTAACATGTATGTTGAGTTCATCGTCTGTGCTTTCCACATCGGTGTCTGTCCCCGTAATTCCCAGCGGAACAATCTCGTTATCATCACTTCTTTCGCTCAGAATCTCCAACCGCCGAACATTGCGCGCAAACGCGCGATGCAAGATTAAGTGATTCCATACACGTATCGAGCCAACTCTAGCTCGAATAACGCGATAATCGAAATGTCTTGGGAACACGATGCTATACATCCTGTGACAGGTCAACGCCAAAGACAACAAGTCACGTTTGGAGTCGACGAAAAACACGATATTATCCAGTATCTCCGTTGGCTGGCGGGTGATGGTTCGGCGCGAGGGAGAAATCCCGATGAATGGTTCTACAATAGTCAGAAGATGCATGGAAAGTTTATGTTCTTCCGGGGTCAGTTTATTCTGACATCCGCCCACTTTCGAGGGTAGAAAGGAAAGAAGTTTGCGAAGTGCATTAAAGGCGGCGAAGGGATCGGTACGGTCGTAATGACTGATTTCTGTGGACACAGAATGAAGAGGTTTGCGACCTCTGGTGATCAGTGACGTCTTCTTTGTTGACTGCGCCCGTGCCGTCATCGCGGGCGATGAGCACAAGGAGCTCGAAGACGCGGGTTACTAGGTTCGTTATCGATCGCGCCCAATGGTAACTGCCATGCTTGATCACATGATTTTGAACTTTTGCTGCAGTCTGAACAGAAAAAGCATCGAAAAATACAGTAAAATTAGATGAAATACTATATGTACGACTTGCAGTACATGAAGCGTGAAAAAGCAGATGGTATATAGCAATAGAATAAATCTAAAAATACAGTCCGGAATTATTACTCGTCGTTGGACGCTTTCCTTAACATGTCTTGCCAGTCCAAGGCTAATTTTGTTAAAGTTTTACTTCTTGCTGTACTCGCGGATAATATTAGTATGGGAAGCAACGAAGATATGGGACGCGCCTACCAAAAATGTTCAGGACCTCTCGAAGCAACTCACGCTTGGCAAAGCCCATGTGATGCGGTGACCACGAATCGTCTCTTCCAGGTCGCCTGTAAACTCTTGTGAGGATGGAAAAGTTGATGGTATGAATTTGGTCGTACCAATACAGGGGACCAAACAATTCTTTGACCAGCTCCTCCGCTTTCGCTCTAAAGCCTTCATCTGCGATTTTTTTTGCATACACTAACAGTGCTTGCTTGTATTCGATAGGACTATCCAATGCAATCGAAGCTTGCAACCTCGTTTCCAGATGGCCCAGCGTGAGCGCGGCTTCCCACCATGCTGGTCGTTGTATATCTGCCCCACCGTCGCCCCCATTCTGCTCGCCGATTGTGCTTTCGATGGATGATACAACGCCACGGTTAGACACAGAACTGCCTGATCGTTGACGGCCTTGCCAAGCGCTTGACCCATTCGCCCACCACTTGTCGCCCAATTTTATCCAGGCGAGCAGATTTGTGTCGTACGAATATGCGCATCCCGTTGACAAATGAACGACTGGAGCTCCGTTGCAGTTCACAACAGCTGATACGAGCTCTGTATTAGGATCAAGGAGAGGCAAAATGGACGCAGGAGCAAAGGCTGCTTGTTGCTTCTTGATATTCCTGTCTTTCATAGATGAATAAGGTTAGGACCAGGAAGGGGTCAGACACGCACCAGACATGAAGAAGTCCAGAAGATGCTATCGCCATAAGCATGTGGTTCGATGCATTCAAGAAAGCACAGGTTGAACCAAGACTCAGCGTCGGCATTAATCTATTCGAGGTGGATGAGAACATGAAATAAGACGTATGAAAAGTCATGTATATCACCTTCTCCCAGTTGGCGAATAGACGTTGAGACAACCATCCAGCATGGCTACGGCACAGAAGGTTTTGGTACCCGTTAAGGCAGATATGGGAGAAGGCAGAAAATCCAGCCATTGAGTCTGTTTTCCACTGACGTAGATGACCTCGTAAAGACCTTCCCAAGATATGAACAAGTGAAAACCGACAGTTATTAAATATCCACTCACGACTATCCTCTGAATTGTGTGCCTCTAGTAGATCCTGGCTGCCGTCCACCTTGACGCTCAAGTAGTTTAAAAGAGAAGGAACATGCAGCATCGCAGAAGCAGATAGTGCACCAAGGTTGGGCTGTATGACGCCGCCACCGCCACCTAAGATCTCCTTCACAGCAACCTTCTCTCGAGTTCGATCTCCACCAAGGGTTCTGGCTTTCGACTGGCGTCCATCATCGACCAAATCCATGACGGAGATCCTTTTCTTTCCTCTAATGCCCGCCGGATCATCTGCGGTTAAAGAGCTTATCGGCACTTGCATGCTACCAGCTTGAGCATCCAACATCTCTATGTCATCAAAGCCATCGTTGGCAGTGAAGTTATTGGATACAGAGCTGGAAAGACGAGACCGAGCTGTCATGGATGGAGACTGCAATGGAGAACCAGAACGAACTGGGATAGAAGTAGACATGCCAGCAGATGGTGCAGGATCATCAAAAGAATCAGATGTGATGCCATGAGGGAAATTAGAGGACTGGGGGCGGGGTGTCTTTTGCGATGATAATGTGGAGGGAACACTAGCTGAAGCAGAAGGTGCAGGACCTGCTAGCAATCCGACGAACTTTGGTTGAAGTCTTTTTTTGTTATTTCTCTTTGCTACAAGTTTGTTTACTTGGTTGGCACCGCTACCATTCACCATGGTGCCAAAATGTTGGGAATTTGGCTGACCCCCTGTCTTGCCACCTGACGGAGAAGGTGGAGGTGTCATCTGAGAAGCCGATGCTTCTTTCGGCAGCTGGTTGTGGGAGAAGCCGGTAGGTAAAGGTGGCAACTCATATCCAAATTTTTTCAGATAATCCTTCTGTGCAGAAAGAGGAGATATTCCCTCCATCTCATCAGCATCAAAGCTAAAGACGCCCATTGTTCCGTCAGAGGAAACGGCATAGAGTGTCAAACCATCCATCGACCTTTATGGACCAAATTACTCAACCGACACGTTGCAAAAGTTTTGCACGCACCAACTCAAGTCAAGTATTTGTCTTTCGAAAACCTCCTTTGCAACAATAATAGGTCGTGCAGACTTGGTTTGCCACACAGACACAGATCTGTCATCTCCGCCTAAGGCGACCACGGAGCAGATATTCGACGTCACTACCGGTTGTTGGGGATTCCGTAAGAAAATGTGAGGATTGTAACACTGGCTGAAAGCTTAGAATGCAAAACCGCACCAAATTGAATATGCACGTACAGAAACCTCGACAGTGTTTTCATGACCGACGAGGCTTATCTCAGAAGTCCAAGCATTTCGGGCAATGACTGCAGCAATAAAAACGAATCCTTGATTGTTTGTAGCATTTGAAGCGGTGATATGAGCTCCGTCAGGAGACCAGCTGAAGATAGCTATCAGATGGCGTGAAGCCGATATGATCAGTAATATACCTTAAACGCCGAAAGAATGTGCCAGGCGAAGCTTCGAATGGTTTCTCGACTTCTGCCTCTAATGTCCAGTCCTGAGTCCTCCATATTTTCACTGATCTATCGTCTGAAGCTGTTGCCAGAAACTCGCCAACAGGGTCCCAGCATACCCCTTTAACAAAACCTCGATGTAAGTCCAAGGTTCGTAATCGATCTAGAGGTGTGTGTCAGGGTGCGCAAACAAAAAAGAAAAGGTGTGTACCAAGCGTAAAACCACACCAAATGAGAACCTTGGAATCAAGCCCTACTGAAGCCAAGTACCGATCCCCTGGGGCCCAAGCAAGATCTGTGATGTCTTGTAACGCAGAGTGTTACGAGACTACAAAAGGAAAATAAAGACGACCTACCGCTTTCATGGCCAGGTAGTCGCTTCAGTGGTTTCCAACCTTCCACATTTACTTCATCAGAGCCCCAAACCTTTCCTCGGGCTGCTCTGTTCCAACTAGTCAAACCCTGGAAAGTGACATATAACACTACTAGAAACTCACGGGTCGAGGTCCCAAATCATGACTATCATGTCATCGCTTCCACTAGCTAGCCACCTGCCAGAAAATGCCCATCTGACAGCTAAAACGGGTCCGGTATGCATGGAAAGAGTGGACAGCGATTTTGGCGGTCTGTTGGAAAGTTCAGACGTATGATTAAGGATTGGTTTTGTGCTCCATATTCGAACTTTCGCGTCAAGACCTCCTGTTGCAATCCTGGAACCATCTGGATGAACGTGAACGGAGAAAATCGAGAGTCGTTTTGGATTCTGTTCTGATTTTGTTGCTGATTCTGTACTCGGGATGAGTTTGTCTCCCAGGATTCGCAAAAGATGAATTAGATGAACCTCCATGCATCACCCATGCTGGTTTTGTAAACCTCATTCTCCAATAAGCTTCTGACGGTGACTTCGCTCCACAAAGTCAGGACGTGGTGTGGCGTTGACTGAGGGCGACTGCGACTCGAAGTGGTGCTCACGCACGGAACTCTGTTGTGGAAACAATATCTCGTCGTGGGGTCGAATCAAGTTGCGAGGAGACACAAGTCTGTTGAATACGGCAGTGACGATGATCGGACTCGCGTGGTCCAGTTGTGGTCTCTGGACCGGCCATTACATACTAGAGCAACTCGATGACCGTCCAATCTTTTACTCTCCCTCCTTTTCTTTTGTTTGTATGTCATCTGCTGGCTGTCGATTCACTTCATATTTGCAACAACATGCTTTAACCTAATGTTGTCGATAACCCACACTATGAAATTCATTTCTTGCTTCTGGAGTCTGCACAGGCCCCACGCACTCAGGCTGTTTCCGTTACTGTAAAGAAGCTTCCTAAAGCACTTATCACCAGCCACTCAAAATGAATGGCCATCCTACCGCGTGTACGTATCAGACCCAGTCGGTGAGGTCGGCTCGAGGTCTATTCGTTGCCCACATATTTCTCAAGTTGATCCCCATCTGCTAGCTCTCATTCCTTATTTTTCTTTGCTGAACATGTTCACATGTATCATATGCTCGAACGGCCCTACGTTTGCAAGTTCCGACGCTTTACAATCGGTAAAATTTATGGCAATTCGAATCAACAGTTGATTTCATCGTGCTACAGCATACGAATGCAATGCATCCAGGACCGAAGCCCTTCAAATGCGATGTCTTGGGTTGCTCACGGGGATTTAGCACTAGCCTGGGCCTAGCTGCTCATCGCAAAGTACTCCATTCTACCAATGTAGGTGCAAATTACATTGAATCACGGGTGTAGAAAATGATGGCAGCCAAGGTCTCACAGCGCAGCACATCCGGTGGCGTCACACCAGATAATGCAAATCGAACAAAGTCGTCGCCTGCCCTCTTCTACTGCACGGTCGCCGGTTGTTCGCATTCTTTTCCCACAGAGTTGAATCGAATAGTTCATTGCAAAACGAATCATTTTATCACAGTTTGTCGAGATCCAATGCATTATGAAGCTTAAAATAGACTATTATTTTGCAGGCCCCACC
This sequence comes from Sarcodon aspratus, assembly GCA_003313825.1. Lineage (NCBI taxonomy): Eukaryota > Fungi > Basidiomycota > Agaricomycetes > Thelephorales > Thelephoraceae > Sarcodon > Sarcodon aspratus. Next base: position 54,972 of record QLOR01000416.1, read on the forward strand.
ACAAAGTTCTTCCAGTAGCTCGGTCTCAAGTCCGACAGCAGTAAAGCCTCCCAAAAAAAAGCCTCCCATCTTTCCCTGTACCTTCACCGGCTGCTCGCGTCAATTCACCAAGGAAATAGGCCGAGCTGACCATTACAAAGCAGTCCACTCTGCAAAGGTAGAATACAGTCTTACTGATCAATCTGACTGAGATTTATGTCTGAACAGGTTTTGCCTCCAAAGCCAAACCAAATCCCAAGCGTAATTTTTTTTCCCTTAGATATTTCATGGTCTCTGATCCCTCTTGAAGACTACTATGTCGAGCGTGTCAACTGGTAAAGTTCCACAGAAATCGCAGCCCACGGTCAGCATGATCACCTCGTAAAATGCTCACACGCTAAAGTAATATCGGCAATCAGCCCTCCAAGTCTCCTGCTCTCTCTACAGTTACTACAACTTCAACCACTAGCAATATCCCTCAGGAAGCGAAACCTACGGTCAGCGTGACCAGCCTGCGAAGATGTTCATACACTCAACTAACATCTGCGATCAGCCCTGTGATCTGGCTGCTCTCCTTACAACTACTGCGGCTGCGTTCATCGGAAAGGTTTCCCCTCCGGAACTGCAACCTACGGTCAGCATGATCAGCTGGTGAAATTTTTCATATACTCAAATAATATCTGAAATCAGCCCTCCAAGCTGCCTGACCTCTCCACAACTGCCACAATTGCAACTGATGATAATTTTCTTCAAGAAACGCAACATATGGTCAGCTTGTCCAACCTGCGAATATGTTCATATACTTAAGCAAACTCTACAATTAGCCCTCTGAACCGCTTGCCCTCCCTACAACTACTGCGACTGCGACCACTGGACAAGCTCTTCAGGAACTGCAGCCTGAGGCTGCGGTCAGTATGATCAGCTACTGAAAATGCTCGTACACTCGACTAATCTCTACAATCAGCTCTCGAGTATACCTGCACTCTCTACAGCTACTGCGTCTGCGATGCCTAGCAAGATTTCAGAACAATTTTATGACAAGATAGTCATTGTGCGCATCTCATTTAGCATTCATACCAACAGCTTATGCTCACGATCGACCTTTAAGCCTCTCCCCGTCCCTATAAGTGAGCAAGTTGGTACCGTAAATGATCTATTTCTGGCTACGGTTAGTTGGTGCCTTGTGTATGGACTTGGAATGTGTCCATAAGCAACTCTCTAGCCTTATACCCTTTCAGCGAATTCTACATCGAAAGGAGACGTTCCAGAGGTCCCGCAAGCTATGGTCGGTGCGATTAGGCTTTTAAGACCCTTGTACTCATTTATGATTAGCCTCCTGGACCGTCTAACCTCTTTTCCACTGCTGATCAGACCACAATCAATGGCGGTGATAATACAGTAAATGCAAACACTTCTGTATAATTGCCTTGGCTGATCGCGTCCATAACAAATCTTCCAGTCACCTGCTGTATGTACAAGTCCTGTTATAGCTCTTCCCGTCACCGCAATTCAGGATGAGCTGCCGGCTGCTGTGAGTTCCAGGTTCCTGTATATACCCAAATATGCAGCTAATCCTCATCATTAGATCTCTAGGTCTCCTGTTATTTCTACGATGGCGGAAGATACACCTCCACAGGCCTCGGTTGTGCAAGAAGCAGTGGATACGTCACCTACCGCTATTATGAACGATGCTTCACAAAATTCCCCGGTAAATGCTTCTGTATCAAAATATGAAACTCGTATTTATATCGCATTCAGCACCTCTCATCTTCTCCGGACGTCGTCGAGCCTACAACAGAAGAGTCTGCTGCTGCAGAGTTATTCATGCGGGAAGCCCCGATTAATGACGTTCTTGTGGAAATCGACACTTTCGAACCGATGGTTTTTGGGACAAGACTGAAATCTTCTATTGCTGCAGAAACAGATAGCATGGACGAAGATAACAGTAACATGAGCAGTCCCTCAACTCAAGAACTTGAACTCCTACAAGCTGATGAGCTTGTTGTAAGTCACAGCCATCCTGGCCAGTCTGGCACCCCATCCCTAACATGTCTTCCTAAATGCAACTAGCCACAACAAGGTGATTATCCCGGCAAGAGTAGCGACACTTACTGGCCTACGTTGTACAACGAAGATACCTCTTTCCTTGAACATTCGGTCATAAATCGATCTGTCCTTTCCGTCCGTAACATGTCGCCACAAGCGACAGTTCTTTCTGAGGACTCTATAGCAGAAGAAGAGTGCGTTCAATGATCAAGAATGATGCTTGCAAACTAACTCAACAACTCCCAAAGGAGCCAGTCTAGTTCTTCATACGAGTCTCGCTCTTCTACTCCTTTCTTCGAAGCGGAAATGTATGTCTCGCCATTCCTGGATGGACCAGAGTCGGATCGGTGTCTTGTTCCGGAGCAGGTTGCAGTTCAACACGGCTCTGGGGCTAGAGGTGCGCTTTCTTGCTCTGTTTCTTGGAATCTACTTATACAACCAGGCTCTGCGAGCGGATACCACACGACTTCCGAGCTAGGTAATGACGAATTGCTGCCTAATACATCCGTGACATCGAGTTACTATTGTCGGATCTGCCGAACAGACCCCTGCCATAGTCTCACGGCCACGACATGCGGACATCTCTTTTGTTACGAGTAAGTCTAAGCAGTACTGATACTATGTTGAGTACTAAATGTCTGCTGCAGATGCATAGCACAACAAGTGGTGCAGACATCCCGGTGCCCGGTTTGCAGTAACATGATTCTGCTGTACTGTCTATTCAAAATCGACCTTAATTCGTGAGAAACACGATAACGACTCCCAGACCATGGGTTGTCAGCCGTTTCCGCAGTGTAGTCGCCGTTACTGTTATAAGATGCGAGGATCAGCTGGTCGTTACTGCGAGATGGATTTGTTTGAGTGGACCATTCAGTAACTATGAATACGAGAGCCACGACATGCGTTCCTCACTATACCCGATTCACACACAGCCCGTGCCCCCGGTTTGAGCCGTGATGCAGGGAGATGATTCTACGTAATGGAGACTGCGACCTCATGACCATGGACCAACCAACGACTGTGTGACATTATTACAGAAATATCCATTCCCGCAAATGACAATGATTCGCATGGTAGGCTCCGAGTGGAAAGATCTTAAGAGACGTGTCGTCGTCTGAGGTTTCCTCCCTTGACCTCGTTCCCTTGGGTCATGGCAATGTTTGATTCCCAAGATTATCTTTATTGCAACCATGTTTCTTGTGGTCGCAGGTTCTGTTCTGAGAGCTCTCTCGAGAAACACTGTGTAGTATTCCACGGTCGGCCAACATGCGATTTGTGTGGCATGAAATTAAAGAAATCCTCCAAGGTATAGTACATATATTATACGTTGTACTATTATCATATATCCCTGGCTTTGGTTCCCTGATTTTGCATTTATGTTTGATTGCTGATGACGTTCTTGTCCTCGTGCGCAGCATCGGTGCCGTGGACTCCATGATCATCTGCTTATCGAGGATTATCCTGCTCTTGATATCGTGCCTAGTTCAAATGTGGATTACTGCGATGGATTAGATCTTCTGGAAGACAACCTGGTAAGCTCTTCCAACTCGGATTTAACCAGTCCCCCCTTCACTCATAATTTGCTGTTACAAGGACCTTACCATGGTATTTTCTACGCTTGACGTGGCCGGCCACGACCAAGAGTTCCAGCATGTAGAGAGATACAGTGACTGCGAGAGCACGCTATATGATAATGATAGTTGCCGCTACCCCGAGTACTACTATCATGATGATTCACGGCCGATCACAGATCAGTCACCACCCAGCGATTATGACTGCGAGCATGTCGAGATCTTCGATGATGACGACGACTTTGCGGACGAATATCGGTGTTCGGATCATGATGATAGGTCTGTGCAGAACCACTAGGGAGGTCGTCTCACTCACATTGTATGTGTTGAACAGTTGTGAAGACGGGACAAAGGTTGCCTCGCCTATCCCCCTCCATATCCACCTCTCACAGGCGTTGACCCGGCTTATCGAAAAATATGGAAATGTTATGCCTTGTGATTACGATGATAGCGAAGATTCGGAGGACTCTGATCAAACCTTGAATGACGGTGAGTACACAGGAGCAGCCGGACGGAAACATTTTGGATACTCAAGTCGTCAAATCCACACTAGATTCGTCCGATCCTGAAAGCGATGATCAAGCCTGTCTCACTTGGGCACCAAAGGTGGTGGCAAACAAATCGACTGAAGTTTATGGAAGCTTGTAATGAATGTAGGAGTTATGTTGATCTATGTGAGTGCGAGACAGACCGGATCATCGTCATCGAACATGTTTTTGACTTGTTGTGGAGGTAATCGAACTTGTTGAAATCAACTTGTGCTTACTTCTCTGTACAACTTACAATATGCTTTAACTTCCGACGAAATGACTCACTTAAGGCTGCCGCAGCCGTCGCTTGGTTAGGAAACTTCACCGAAGATGTGTGTTCATTATGACCTCGATATGTGTTCTGATAAATGGGCCTGCACACAAGCACGCCATAAGTGTTCTCGGCACAAGAGAGTTATTGAAAAATCAAGAAAACAAGGTGGGTGACGTGCCCGGGATAATGGTAAGAGGAGCTATGGTGTCACGAGGTATTGAGTAATTGAAAATGAGTTTCCTGATCTTGAGTTGAAGGTTAAAAACTCAGACATGATCCTAACATACAATGTATCATATTCTAATACTAATTCTATGGACGCGAGATGGTGCTCGTCTGGGGAGTGTTTCAAGTCACGAATGGTCACAGTTACTTTCAAGCTCAGCTAACGGATGTCTGAATTTTTTGAAGGATTTTGATCAAGTTTTACATTAGCCGACTCCAATTTCTGTAGAAATCGAGGATACCTCATCCCGGTCACCAATTCGCAATATGTTCCTATCATATTACACCTTAGCTAAATGAGATGTACATATTAGAGACCTATCCCATCGAATCCCGTAGAGTTCCGGTGCGGAAAAGCTTCAACTTAAGATCAGAAAATTCGTTTTCAATTACTAGTTTCATTTTCAATAGTACCTCGTGACACCAAGGATAGTACTATAAAGCCAACTTGTGTTTGTTCTTTCTTGTTGTTTCCGCACCTTAAAAGCAAACCTACTTCGACCACCACTTCCCAATGTCCGACATCGTTATTCGTGAGGTACATCTCCACGCATCTCCCGGACGTAGCTCGGCGTTTATTGATCCATTATTTCCGCACGAAGGTCGCCCCTGAGGTCTGGACGTTCTCTCGTCCTTTTGCTCGATTTTATGGCCTCTTCCCGATGGGGGGTCGTTCAACAGCCATCAAGCTATCTAACGGTGGTGTCTGGGTCATTGCATCCACGCCACTTAGTGAGGAGACAAAGGCGGCCGTAGATAAACTTGGTCCTGTCAGGTATTTTCAATGATTTGCCTCGCGCTTCATGTTTTTCATGACATAATCCTCGTGTAGCTACCTGTTAGCTGCAGATCTCGACCATCACTTCTTCCTAAGTGCGTCGAGTCTCCCCTTTTCTTGTCTTTGCACCGTCTACATAACTGATGCATTTCCGGGTATAGCCGAATGGAAAAAAGCCTATCCAAACGCCAAAATGATTGGCGTCGAAGGTCTCCCAGAAAAGAAGAAAGCAGAGAGCTGGAAATTCGATGGAGGTGAGAGGATATATGTACATAGTTGAGCACTGGGATCTGTGCTGACCGTTCCTTGCCTTCAAGTTTACACTCGGGGATCAGAAAACAACTTTGGGTTTGAGCAAGACGTGAGTGTGCATTTCCGATTTTCCGTGCCGTCCTACTCATTGATCTTCATTCTCTTGTCGCGTGTTTTTGTAGATCACCGCATGGTACGCTAGTGCACCCCAGATCAAAGCGAACCCCTGAGCGTCAATCCATTCTCCCACAGTTATTTTTCCGGCTTCAGCAAGAAAGACGTCGCCTGGCTGCATGTACCTTCACAGACCCTCATCGTCGCCGATCTCATATTCAACCTCCCCGCAAACGAACAGGTATGTCTCGTTTGGCATGTCTTGGCAGCAGTAGAACGATATCATCTGACTATCATATGATAAGTACTCGAAATCACGCTCGCGGTCCAAGGCTCCGTTTATCGGCAAGTCATTCTATCTGACTCAGTACTAAGGGTATGCTGACATGTTTTTGATTGACAGGGAAATTCAGTCCAAAAGAAGATTTTCATAAGACCTTTGTTTGGAACGAGGGGAAAGATAAGGAGTGAGTCTGGGTAGCCACATCTTCATAGTACCATATTCAAACTGACGTTGTCTATCCCTGCAAGAGCAATGCGCAAGGACGCAAAGACCGTCGCCGAGTGGAAATTCCAGCGGATCATACCATGCCACGGTGTAGGTGTTTATCCAATCTTCCATAATCTCCTGTGGTTCTCATAGTTGACAGGACGTGATCGAAGACGATGCCGTCACAGTCTGGAAGACGGTATACAGCAAGTATCTTGCGTAGTATTGGAAGTGTGGACACCTTTGCTCTTTTATTTTTTCTAATGTACCGTAGCACATTCACAACAACTCGAGGGTCACTGTCGTAAGTACAGAGCCAAGCACTGTTAATAATTATTAATTTTTGAAGACACCACGAATCCACGCGGTCCTGTTTGCTTTCTTCGCGCGCTTTCTCTTGATCTCTTCTTCCATCTCTTCTTCGCTAATGTCGTGGCTTCCCATCGTGTACCAGATGACCGTAGCCATCCCCATGGTTGCCGACAACACGCATCTTCAGCACCAAGATGTGTTAGAGCAAATATATAGTTTAACGCAAGAAAAGGGCATACCCGAACATAGCCCCTATTCCTCTCGGTCTCCAGCCTAGAATCTGCTGGAAGGGACCTGATGGCATCCCTCTAAGATCACTGGGGTCAATGTTGCCTGCCGCATTACCCTCGTCAGGCAATCCCTGCACCAGGCATTGATCTTTCATCAATTGAGGGATGGATGCGCTAGCGAGCAACGGTGTAGCTTCTATAAAAACGGCCGCCATACCCTAAAAGAGGCTTATCAGCTTCGAATAACATAACCAAAACAGTGAAAACTTTACCGCGGACATGTGCCATTCGATATGACAATGGAAAAACCAAGCACCGGGGTTGTCAGCGACGAACCGCAGTGTTACCGAGCCTTGTCCTGGAACCTGGATGGTGTCTCTACGGATAGGGTTGAGTTGGCCTTCCACTAGTGGAGGGTTGAAATTTGGATCATCGCTACTGTAGTTCGATGCTCGGTTTACAACCTGGAACTTGTGTCCGTGTAGATGGCTATTCAAAAATTCAAAAATAGTTAGACGAGATACATGCGGTCATGATTAGAATTAGACTTGCAATGGATGTCTCCCTACGTCGGCATTTTTGAGAACGATATCTACCACATCCAGATGGTCAAGTATGAATGACTGGTGACCGTAAGCAGCCCCGCCTATTCAGAATTAGCTGGATCCGATCAAACTCGATGACAAGAATATGCTCACTAATATTTTGACTGGCGAATTCGACCTGAGTGAATGCACTCGGAACTTTAGGATGATTGAACGTGACACCGTTCAACGTGGCATGATTTTTACCGTCATCCATAGTATCGAAGTCTGCCTCAATCTCGATTGTTCTGGTAGCGGGTGGAAGCTGGGCTTCGACAGAGATAGGCACTAGTGCAGCATCATCGATATGTTGATAAGAGTCAAGAGGCACGGGCGAGAGGTTAGTGAGATCAGCTGAGGAGGAGTAGCTTATTGAGGCAGTCGCGTCTGCCATAGGCTGTCAGAACCGAAGAGTGAGCCACATGTATACACTCACTAGGATTTAATGTGCTTGGAACAGTATCAAACTAAATCTCTTCGTCAGGATTTAATGAAAAAGTGTGTGACTATCGAACAATACCATATCGGTGTCCATGTTCGCATGAATAGCCCAGTTATTCTGAGCCGTGTCGTTTCTTGCCGTGACAAGAATTGAATATCGCTGTGCGACGGCAGCATTGATCACACTAAGAGGCCATTCTTGAATGTCGGTCTGGTGGAAAAAGAGACAAGCATCAGTTTGTGAAGCAAATTGGATTGTAGAACACTTACACCATCTGCTTCAATGAGTCTCATATCATGGCCGTCGATCCAGAAGTAAAAGGACGCGAACGCTGAAGTATTAATTATCTGCAAGAGGTCATAATTTTACAGGAAGAATGACCGAGACGTGTATGTACATACCCTTAGCCTGTAAGTTTTGCCTGGTTCAAAGGGCAGGGTCGCATTCTCATTGAAGCCGACATGCGATGTGGTGGGATAGACGCCATGAACGGCGGATTGAATTGGTCCAAGGTAAGATGTATCATTGGCGAAGTAGATCAGAGGAGCGTCTGAACGTAGGAAAACGAGCGGTCGTATCGTTACGCTCGAACTCGAGAAAAGGCGTACCTGGCACTGGTTCTGCACCACTTGGGTTTGCGACGCTGATGAACCGCTTAAGCAAAACATCGAATTCGTGGTGATACCTGCCAAAGTGAAGTTGGTAAAAGAAAAGATCTAATCGGATGAGACACAGACCAGTCGCCAAGTAAAACTGTGAATTCATCGTCATACCTGTCCGAATATACTTCTTCATGGGGATGGAGAATTAAGGGTGCCCGTAGACCGTCCACGTATTGTCCCTAAAAACAAAATAAATGACTAAATCCTGAGAACACGGAAGTAATGAGAAGTACTGGGCTATGTGCATGGACCCAGTAGGTGCCCCATTGACCAGAAGCATTGACAGGAACGACGTAAGACAAAGACTCGCCAGGAGGTATTCCACATTGAGAGATACCAATGGCCCCGTCATGCCAACTAGTAGAATTGAAGAACATGCCATGGTGATGCAAGGAACTGGGCTTGTCGAGGGAATTAGTTGCATGCACTATGAGCGTATCTGACGTGTTGACGGAAATTGGAGGGGGGCTGGAGGCAGCTTCAGCGGAGCGCAGAGGAGAGAAAGGCAGAGTGAACGACATACGGCCATGTCCCGTTGACGCCAATGACTCTTCTCGAAAAGAGACCGTCAGGGTTAATATTCTGGACGTAGGTGATGTTCCACCAAACTTCGTGGACACTACCTGCGACGAGGGAGATTCCCCAGAGCAAGCGTAGGAGACGCGGGACAAGCATGGGGAGACGCGGACAACAAGCAAAAGAGACATATATATAGTGTGGGACGATGAAACGGTTACATGGACGTGCAGATGGGAATTCAAGGGCGGTTCTGCGGTTATCAGATAAAGAGGGGGCTAATCTGATTAGACAAGGGCCACGGAGTCGGAAAACCCGGGCTCTGAGGAGACGAGGGTTTCGGATTTACGGTACTCCGGAAAATAAACCCGAACAGCGTGGCACAAGTATCCCCTCGCGTCGTCGTCGTCCCCAACGTCGTCAAAGTGTGTGTCTCTGTTTACGTGTTGGCTGTCTGCATGCTCCCACGGAGGTCCGCAGAGAGTTGACTCGTGTCTTCGCAGGTCTTCCTCAGAATATATACTCGGGGGGGACAACAGTCCTATTCGAACCTGCAAACCACTCTCTGCGCTGTCCAGTGCTGCAGACCAGAGTCTGTTACTCGACCCAACTGTTCGGCGATATCCGACTCGGAGATTAATATACAAAGCCAATCACAAAAATGTTTTGTCTCCTCAACCGCCCCGTTCGTTCCAGCTCTCTATCTCTGTTTCGTCGAACAATGGCAGCCTCGACCACCCCAGACTTTGTATGTGTGTTTTCATCTATTCAGCTCGGAAGCCGACCTTTTTCTCGCAGAACAAAGCTCTCTATGCTCCACTAGCGGAGATAGATCCCGAAGTGCAGAATATCATAGATAAGGAGACATGGAGACAATTCACTGGCTTGGAACTCATCGCATCAGAGGTATGCACAGACTAATCTCGACGTTCCCAGACTCTGAGCGATTACTAGAATTTGACGAGCAGAGCCGTTATGGAAGCAAACGGCTCTATCCTGACTAACAAATACTCTGAAGGCCTACCTGCTGCCCGTTACTATGGGGGGAATGAGTGGATCGATGAACTCGAGACTCTGTGCAGAAAGCGCGCTTTAGAAGCATTTCACCTCGATCCCGCCAAATGGGGTGTCAATGTCCAGCCATATTCCGGATCCACAGCCAAGTACGCGCTATTCTTTTATCATCCATCCATATACTGACAACACCTAGCTTTGCGGCACTGACCGCATTGCTCCAACCCCAGGATCGTCTCATGGGTCTTGGTCTCCCAGATGGTGGTCACCTTACCCACGGCTACTACGTACGCTGATTTACACTGGTATTGCACAGATCTGTTTGGTTGACCGTGTGTATTTTAGACTGCCAAGAAAAAGATGACTGCATCTTCAATCTACTTTCAGTCTTTCCCATACAGTGTTAGCCCAACATCTCAGTATGTCGACTATGTAGGGCTCGCCTCGCAGGCTCGCTTGTTTAAGCCTAAATTGATCATCTGTGGTGCCTCTGCTTATCCACGCGACTGGGAGTACAACACGTTGCGATCTATCGCGAACGAACATGGTAGTTTCCTTATGGCAGATATCGCTCATACTAGTGGTCTCATTGCTGCTGGGGAATTAAACAATCCTTTCGATTACTGTGATATCGTAACCACTACAACGTTTGTCTCTTGGCATCGGCATCTTCTAGCTGTTGATTTATCTATATCTGTTGCAGACATAAGACGCTGAGAGGCCCTCGTGCTGGCTTAATCTTCTTCAAGAAGGATTCAGCACAGGCTTCTGATTTGGAAAAGCGCGTCAATGATGCCGTCTTCCCAGCATGCCAAGGTGGACCCCACAACAATGTGAGACCAGTCATTTGCAAAGCATACGGTGCTAATTTTTCCTTTCTCAGACCATTGCGGGAATTGCCACCGCTCTTCTTCAGGCGTGTCAACCTACATGGAAGGCGTATGCAAAACAAGTCATCTCCAATGCCCGTACATTAGCAGATGAACTAGTCGCTCGCGGATACAAGCTTTCATCGAACGGAACGGAAAACCATCTTGTACTATGGGACTTGCGACCGCTTAAATTAACCGGCAGTAAGCTGGAGAAGCTGTGTGATCTAGCTGGTATTACCATCAATAGTATGTTTTTACATTCGTCCGAAAAGCCGATGTCCACCTGATTCTAAAATGAACCGTAGAAAACGCTGTATCTGGAGACGCCTCGGCTCAGGTACCGGGGGGTATTCGTCTTGGAACGGCGGCCCTCACATCTCGGGACATGATGGAGTCGGATATCAAAATTGTTGCTGATTTCTTGCATCGGGCTGTTCAGCTCTCGTTGCTGTTACAGAAAGAGTCCGGCAGCAAACTGTTGAAGGATTTCGTGCGTGTTGCGACTGTCGAGACGGAGGGATATGAGGGTGCTGCACAGGTGAAACGGTTACGGAAAGAAGTGCGGGCATTCGCGATGAAGTGGCCGTTGCCTGGCGTTGATGTGAAGAATTTAACTAGACCAAGTGGGATTGAGGAGGAGGCTGATTAAAGGGTGCTGATCGGGTGACCGCATATCCATTTGTAAAAAGTTATCATGGCGTTATCTGATAAACTGTTTCATCAATTTAATCCTGGTGAGAAAAAAAATGACGTTTATCGTGGCGTTATCTGATAAACTGTTTCATCAATTTGATCCTTGTGAGAAAAAAAAAAAGACGTTCCGGCATGGTCAAAAACTCTTCGTTCCTGTCCTATTGTCTTGCCCCTTTCCCTACAGCAATCCGCCACAGGTAGAGATGGCGAAGACCCTCTTCTCTGTCCCCATCTTTTTTCTCGTCTTCCGGGAAACGCTAGAGGCCGCCATCATCATTTCCGTTTTACTCGGCCTAGTTAAGCAGATTGCTGGTACGGATACTCGCTCGAACACGCCAACCGTAGGCTCTGGAACTGCTCTACGTCAGGTTGAAGAAGTACAGGAGGACAACAACGGCAATAACACCCCTGCGTTGCCATCCGAGTCTGACAAGGAGGATGTCACAGCAACAGCAGCCGTAGAAGAAGGACCTTGCGCAGACGAAGCCATTGCACGGATGCGGCTCTTGAAGAAAATGAGGATTCAAGTTGGTGTCTAATCTTTCGTCATAACACGAGTGCATTTGTTCAGGAGTCTCTAGATATTCTTGGGGTCAGGAATCGGACTCTTCATAGCCTTGAGCATTGGTGCCGCCTTTCTTGCCGTGTGGTTTACCCAAGCATCCGATTTGTGGTCAAAGTCGGAGAGTTTGTGGGAAGGTGCGTAATTTCATCCACAACACATGAAGGTTTCCTCAGTATTCGACTTCCGTGTCATTCATTATGCAGGCATATTTTCGCTTGTTGCATCGATTATCATCTTTGTTATTGGAGTTACAATGCTCAAAATCGACCGTGCGAAGCTGAAATGGAGGATTAAGCTCCAGCAGGCTTTCAGCGGCGAACGTTTGTCTCGCTCGCACATTTCCTGAAGGGGTTAATTACTGAGGTGCCTGTACAGACGTCGACCGCCGCACTAAGGCTGGCAGATGGGTCCTTTTCATTCTTCCATTCATCACAGTCCTCAGAGAAGGTAGGGAATAAAAACCCCTTTTCTATCACACTATCTTTAATTGTAGTACGTAAAACAGGACTGGAAGCCGTGGTCTTTGTGGGAGGCGTGTCCCTCGGTCAACCAGCGACGTCTATCCCCATAGCTGCCATAGTTGGAATCATATGCGGTCTCATCATTGGCTACATTATCTACACATTCGCCAGTAGATCTGGTGCGTGCATGCCATACATCCCGAGACTCTTGGGAGGCGTATATACTAAATTTGCGCGCTCAGCTCTGGTGATGTTCATGGTCATTATGACAAACTTGATCCTCCTTATCGGCTCGGGACTATTCAGCAAAGCGATCGGTGACATCCAAGATTACCGATTCAACCAACTGTACGTATCTCCTCCCGAGTCTCTCCCCGTCTTGTCAGCCCTTTTTATTTATTCATCATGTGTTGTTGGCAGGCTGGGAGCATCAGTCGACGACTTCTCAGGTGACGGGCCTGGGACATACGACGTCCGCGGAAACGTATGGCATCTCAATTGCTGTAACCCTTCGCACACCCTCGACGGAAACGGATGGCTTATATTCGCTGCCATCTTCGGATGGTCAAACAGCGCCTCCCTCGGTCAGCACATGTTGTTTCCCCGTTCATTTTGTGTTGCGTCAACTGATCATTCAAAATATGAACCAGGCACCGTGCTGGGGTATGTGTTCTACTGGGTCGCAGTGATGGTGGTTATAATCGCTGCCAAGTGGAAAGAGGTAAATCATTCAATGATCCACCTATTATGATATTGGTATTGACTTGCGCTGACTGCCAGGGTCGCGTGAAGATCTTCGGGTTCGAATCGGCTGCCGCAATTAAAAGGCATAAGGCGCCACAGCCATCAGTTGTTAGTTCGTAAAGGATCATGGGGCATCTTTTACATAGAACTACAAATCAGCAAATTTAAATTGTAGAACTTCTCAAAACAGATGTACAGTCATTTACCGTATAATGAGATGAGCAAATCTTGGGTGGACTCAGGCTCTCAATTAAATAGATTCACGCAAATCGGCGTATACTAACCACTTACCATATACCTGGCCTATTATTTTCTAAATAAAAAAGGTGGGTTTGTGCAAGTGCCGAGTGAAACCAAAGCTAATCAGTGTGAATTTTCATTATCAGTGGTTTTACGTACCAAATTTGGAGGTCACTTCGGCCCATTTCCAAGTCAAAAGTGTCGAATTTTGGGTGCACCAAGGCTACTTTGTTCCCATCAGAGCTTATGGATTATGAGCAAGTCAACTGTAACACATTGATTGCAGCACTGTGGGCTGAGCTCTCACCACACCCATTAATCGAATAAATAAATCTAGTATTCGTACGCCGTACGCCTTGCGGAAATGTATTGCGTCATAAAGCTACAGCAAGGCTCTGCCTACTAATAATCTGGACAATTGTATGTCTATAAGATACAAGTTCCACCTTCGACCATAGTGAAGGTGCGGATCGTTCTGGGTTAGTTAAATCGTAAGGGAGATTCGCCCGCATTAGTGGGGACGCTGAGTCACAAAGGACATAGGGTAATTAATAGGCTGAAACAAACACTATTCCGCCGGGTGAAGGCGTAGCCATCGGTGAGCTTGACGTTCCACCTCCGGAGGGGACGGGAGAGCCGTTCAGCGGTATTATTGAAGGGACAACAGCAGATGGCGATGAAAATGCGGAAATGTTGTTGATATTAGATCCAGAAGGCGCTGGGGACAAGGTATTGGATATCGCAGGCGAGGCTGGAATGCTTGTAGGAGAGAACGTGGATGAAGAGGACAGGGATGATCCTGACGGAACTCCATTTCCTGGCACAGTCATGGTGATGGTTACGGTAGACACGACGAACACCGTAGATCCACCGCCAACACCAGAGCCATTTGGAGTTCCACTAGGCGACGGTGAAGAAGCTGGAACACCAGGAACTGAGGAGCTAACGATACCACTCGGAAAGCTCGAGCTTGCACCGAAGCCGGCCGGGCCAGAAGCGCTCGACGAGGGAAAGACTGCAGAAGCCGGCGTCGAAACACCAATTAAAAGAGGTGACGATGAAGAGGCCTGAACGGAAGGCGTCGATGCGATTACCGACGGAAAAGCAGACGAGGAGACGCTCGTCGACAGCGATGTAGCGCTGGGAGCCGGGGAAAAGATAATATCTCGACGGCGAAGATAAGATGATGGACTCGGTGAAGAATAACTTCCCGAATCTGTATTGGAAACCAGATTTATAATGCCAGAACTGGAAACAGATGGCTTTGGAACTGGGGAGCTTGTATCCATCATTGTACAATCGTCGCCATCATCGCCTCCACCGGCACCTGATGATGGGGAACCACCAACAGCGGAAGAAGTGGAGGAGGGAACTGGAGTTGAAGGGATCGAGGAGGAGGGCCCCATATCAGAACAAGGTACGTCAGAAGGTTCCAACGCCGAGGACGACGGAACTGGAGCTGAAGGGATGGGAGACGATGGAACGAACGTTGCAGGGACGGGCGTTGAAGAGACCGCGGAAGGAGGCTCCGAGGACTCGTCGGGGCAGGGTACATCAGAGGGATCCAAAGACGAAGACGAAGGCGACGGCACAGAGGAAGGCACCGACGACGATCCAGTCGAGTTCGAGCCATCTCCAGTGATGCCACCCTGCGCACCCGTTGCCTCGATTCTACTCAAGGCATCACTCTGGGTATCACAAGTGATGCTAGTTCCAGCCTTGTTCACTAGAGGGAGAGCGAAACACGACGTTCCGCCGGAACATTGGGACACATCCCAAGCACCACTCACACACTGTGCGAAGCCACCCTGCACACAAGCCTGCTCTCCTTCTGTAATGTATGACTCAGACAAAAGCAAAAAGGACAAATATGAAGAGCGCTTACCAGTGCACGAATCAGTAGTTTTCAAGGTTGCAAATTGGGCATTCAATTTCTGGGCGTCAAGCCCATTTTGCATGCGAAAGCCAGTAGAACTCGAAGAGGACGGGGATGGACTATCCGATACAGCGCGTACTTGAGTTGGAGCAGCGCAAACGAGAGCAGAAGATGCAATGAGAGCGAAAGCTAAGACAGCCTTGAAAGACATAACAGAAAAAAGACAGGAATTGTGTAAGAAAGCGGGGTAGTAAGAGGAGCACCTGGCTCGAGAGACGGAATCCTACAGCTGAGCGACGGTTGCCGTTTAAAAAGCATTGGAGATGAGATTTCGTTCATATATGCGACCAAGTACAATGAGAGTTTGTTGGGTCGGCTTTCCCGGGATGGTCGACAAAGGGACACGGCCACATGCCAGGACCTCCTCTCTTTTGTTCTCGTTGTCTAGTCAATACAAGGCACATACTATTATAGTCTATTTCATTACAATGTGCTCATTGTACTTGATTCGCAAATAACCAATTTAACACGCTTGCCAGCCTTATGCCTGCCATGGCCAATAAATTCTCTACAATCCATTCCTCCGCAATCTTTCCAGCATATTCTGCCGTGTCCAGCTCCAAATATGGTCCACCGCGAGGCTTACGCCCAAGCATCGACTCATCCAGCTCCTCGTTGTCACAAGATATGGTAGTATCTTCATCAAAACATGTCACTCCATGACTGTAAGGCGGCTCATCCATCTCCTTCGGCCAGACAAAATCGCAGTTCATTTGATGGATCGGCTTCGACCAATGATAAGGGCATACAACTTCGTCATCCGTGTCTATGGCCTTGGGTTTACGACCAAAAACAAGCTGCTTTGTCTGCTCCCAAAAAGAAACTTGATCATTTCCTTGATCTTCGACGGCAGGGCATTCAATCCAGGAGTCTACCTCGTTTGCCCACTTGTCCGTGATGCCTTGCCAAACAATCTTGCGAATAAAGGGGTCGTAAATTGCACCTCGAAGATGTTGTTCGATATTCTTGTTAGGGAGGGGACGCGAGTAGTTACGAGGTGTAGTCCGAATAGCTTTAGCTACGATAAGGTTATCCCAAAGCGAATGTAGATCTATCAAATGTTGGTCAAATCTAACATTCAATAATAGAACATGAACACAATTTGGGCGCGTTCCGTTCACCGCGAAACCTTCCCTGCAACCTTGAGCGATGACTAGCTTGCGCGCACGCCATCTACATCAGTTCAGGTTGGATCAGGGAGTTGTATTCACGTAAACCGATTTCCCAAGTCCTAGCGAACCTCTCGCCCCAAGAAAAGAAAAGAAAAGATAAAGCCCACTTACTGGTAATTCTCCCATCCCATAAAACCTTGTCCCCATTTCCTCCTCGGTCCCTTCCAGTGAGGTGCAACGGCATATGCATATCACCCATGAAATGCACTAAGAATTTCAAGGGCTCATCCATCCCAGACATCTGCCCACCAACTTCAACTGAGTTAGCCAACAAATTAGTCACGTTCCTAATCGCCCCAAGCACATTCATGTTTTCCCGCCCGTCCCACCCACTTGGTCCGGGGAAAAGACACGTTTGCGGCGGGTGATCACCTACCCCGCCTACGTAGTGAAGCGGAGCTGACCATCGCATACGGTATCGGATCTGGTCAGCCCAAGATGCAATCGATGCGAGGCTACAGTCAGCCGCCGACTCTTGGGGAAGTTGTTGGGCGCCAGAGTTTAGAATCGAACAGAGTGTGGGGAGAACGTTGGGGTATAAGTGCATTTCAGCGATAGTTGCTACTATTTGATGACCTGGACGGGGGTTTAGTCAACTACAACCAGCAGAGCATTCAAATGAGTACCAGCTGCACCCCAAGCATACACACTCGGCGCGTTCGCGACGAGTGTCGCAAGAAGGCATATGTTGATAAGTTTCATTGTCAACGACGGGAAGAGAAAAAGAGGTGGCGCGCTCTTCGCACGTCAATGTTCTTAAAGGTATAACCAAGAGCTAGAAAATCGTGACCCCACAATAAAGGACGTATTTGTGCCGGGAGTAGGTCCTGCTTCCCGGGAGCAGCTTGCCAGATATGGAACATCGGGCACAGAAATATATGCAGATAGCAACAATAAAGACCTTCATGGCGACGAGTCAACGAGCGGTCACTGTTAGAGAAGGACGAGACTGTGGACGTAGATACCTATTGTTGTGTAAATAACATTGAACTACCAGTGTATTGGCAAAACCATCATGTGCAGAATTTGCGTGTTTGCTGCGATGCGTGACCAAACAAAGGAGATGGTCCGTGCGCACACAGGAATGGTATTTAAGCAGGTCGCCAACACCAGAACACCTCATACTTACCTTGAGGGCGTGATCCCTTTCATGTCTTGGGATTACGGGCTGCAGGAATCATCCATAGCACGGCGACCCTGTCCTCAGAGGATACCTGGGGTTTGTGTAGGCTCCGGCTTATGCACCCTCTCAATATTTCCCTGTCCTCTTTCGGCCCTCGGGCTGGGGAGGCTCTTTTTTTATGCCCTTTTGTGCTCCTAACCCTAAAAAAAGTGTTATATTTATTACTTGTTCAATCAAACATTTCTTCGCATTTTTTAATCCTTCAAAACTTGTTAGTTTTTGAATGTGTAGTGTATAATGTCTACGCTATGTAGTGTGTACACAATTCGTTCAAAAACCTCCAAATTCTGGCTGAGATTTACTTGTCAAACTCCCTCTTGCTTCCCAGGCTTTCAAATGAGATATGTCACCCACATCGTCGTGGACGTTGTTTCCATGGGCAAGTCCCCATGCACCTGCACCTGGCGTTTCAATCAACAAGCGATCACCTTTGCCCATGAACACGGTCGCTTTGCCTCCAATATTAATGTTTCTAGGCTTGAGCGGAGTATTATCGCCCTCGAGATAGTCTCCGTCCTCTTTTCTTGACTGTTTAATCCAGGTGTTCTTACCGAGCGCTCCTGGTTCGCCACCCTCCATTCCATATGGCTGCCTCGTTCTCCTCTATAACATCAAGTCAGAACTGTCCATCCGGACATATTGTGGAACAAACCCACTTCTGATAGAATTGACACTTGTAAAGGTTGCAAGAATTCTAGCTCACGAACCGCACCATCTCCCCCACACCATTCTCCGGCACCTCCGGATCCTTGTCGAATTCCAAACTGGTGAACCATGAGGGGATATCGACGTTCAAGGATCTCTACGTCTCCAATTCGAGTGTTCGTAATATGTGTATGTACGCCTGAAGTTCCATGCCAACCTGGCCCCGCACCTGAACCGCCTGCTATTGTCTCGTAATAACCCCATCCAGTGACATTTTTGCCATCCTTATCTTTTCCTCCTGCGCCGAATGTCAAGTTGCTAGAGGTGAACCGTTAGCAAAAGTCACGTTCAAGAATGTCCATCGCGTACTTGGTACATCCTTGGCTCGCAGCACAGGCGTGGAATGCTTTTAATACCACGTCCACTATCCTTTGGGATGTTAGAACGTTTCCTCCACAAACAGCCGCAGCCCTTGAAGGCGACAGAAGCGATCCTTGTGGGATGTTGACTGTGTGAAGAAGCTCAATTGTGAGTGACATCATCATAGGCATAAGATGAGCGTACTTTTGAGTGGCACAAGACAACCAGCGTTTAAAGGAATATCGCTATCCAGCATTGCGCGCATACAATAAATGATAGCCGAATGAACGACGGAGATTGGAGCATTCAAGTTTCCTCTTATTTCGCAACCTGTGCCCGAAAAATCCAAATAAGCGGAACCTTTTTTCTCATCAATCTCCACCCGCAGGTGAATCTAAATCGTGTTCAGCCTAAAGATATGAATAACGACGAGAAGAAATACCGGGGATCCGTCGTCCAAGTAATCGACCGCGCTTAGTATATTCGTTCCAGTCTTCTGCACCACTTGCCGAAGCAGATTACGGACAGACATTTCGGCGTTGACTCGGATATAGTGCATGTACTCTTGCACGGTCTCTAGGCCATAATCTTCGATGACTGTTATGGGATGAGATATCATTAGCCCTTCGACGATACACACACTCACTTGCATAAATTAATTGAACTCCTTTGTGGTTTGCGGCGATTTGCTGCCAGTGAATAACATTGAGATCCGGGAATCAGAGGAATAGATGGATAAACGTACAGCTTTGAGATCACTTTCCACGTCTCGGATGTTCCTGCATCCAGAACTCCCAGGATAACTTGCCGGAATATCAATCATATACGTGTCAAGCCCCTTCTTGTCAAAGATGCCGTCGTCGACTATCTTGAAGCTCTCGATATTTGCGCCTTCTTCAAAAATGGTAGTCGATGTCGGCGGCATGGATCCTGGCAAGATGCCCCCGATATCAGCATGATGGCCTCTCGAAGCAGTGAAGAATATGATCTCGTGGCCGTTGGGATCGAACACGGGCGTGATAATCGTGATATCCGGAAGATGACTAGGGACACAAATTGAGATTGATATGAAGAGATTCGATTTATAGAAGAACTCACGACCCGCCAGCTTGAGGAGAATTAGACATCAATACATCGCCAGGCTTGAGGCTTTGCCCATGCAACTTCATCTGATATTTAACGGCACTTGGAATCAAATAAGTCAGCCAAACTGTAGTGCACCATTAGCCCTGATACTCACAAACTCATCGCTCCCAAGTGGATGGGAATGAATGGAGCATTTGCTACTAGATCGCCATCCGGTCCAAACAAAGCGCAAGAGAAATCCAAACGTTCCTTGATATTGGTACTGATGGCGGTCTGCTGCAGGGAACGGCCCATCGCTTCCGCAACGCTCATAAAGCGATTGGCGAATAGAGTCAGTAAAATTGGATCAGGGACCCGAGCGTTGTTCGAAGGCGGCATGCTGTTGTGTAAGATATCGGCGGATGTGCGATTACAATAATTCTGTTGGTTGGGTTGGTATACGTCCTTGGATATGCAGGCACTGAAATTTGACCTTGTACCTTGTGAAGACGTGAGCAGATCGACGTCGAATGCAAAGAGCGATAACGCTGATTCCTACGAGTCCGAGTCCGGGCCTCCGACCCTCCGAGTCACAATTCTCACGCTTGCAACGCTTTTAGAGTGCGGCCCGGACGGCGGACCGAGGTGGTTCAATCAATAGCCTTGGTTCTTGCCAGGTCATCAGCGAGAAGCCCAAGAGACATTTGGATCATTGGGGGAGTGTCTTGCTTGATATGAAGAGAGAAAGCGTGGCAGATCAGGTACGTTTTAACCACGTTGTTCTTCCAAGTCAGATTGCCCACCAGGCGAAGCATCTCAGTTGATGCATATAAGCATTCGACAGCCGACCCGTAAGATGAATGCGTGGTGAGAGCGAAATGAAAACATGCAGTTTTCGCCACGATTCTTTCACGACGCCGGCACCGGAAATCTCACATGTTCCCACACTAAAAACCTGCCCTTGCCCTCAAAACAGCACTCGGCGTTAACAGCAAATAGTCAAGCCCAGACGTGACCTCGTCTCTGCGCATACTCTCTGCGCATACGAAGCGCGAGTCAGCGTCAGCCTCGGCCCGAGACTTGTATCAGGAAACTTGCTAGGTTTATAACGCAACGACATACCAAAATCAGTAGTCTGATCAACTGACTACCCTTTGCTTCCAAGTACTCTTTTGTTTCCTGGTAGTCTTCGTTTTACACATCTTTTGACATCAACTAGTAAAGACCGGGACCGGAGAACTTGGACTAAATTGCGCTTCTCAACTTGAATAGGCTCTTCTCACCAATGTTCTAACGCCCAAACTATATAACAACCCCAGAAACTGTTTGGCTCGTTTTCAATGGTGGATATATGGTTCTACCGTTTATCATTATCCAGCCACTAATCCACCTTTCTCCACATGTAGTAGCCGAAACAAGTTGCCCCTATCGAAACGCAAACTTTCTTAGCCACCGCAGTCACAGTGATATCTCCGGCCACTAGATTACGGCCCATCATCCGTCATTGTATTTCTCGACCTTGTCTAGGTCGTTGATGCAGAGATAACACCATCTCTATACAGAACAGACATGTTGGCAATTCATTCCCCATTCTCCCGGTTTGAGCCAAGATGATACCGCATAGATTCCCTCTCACTTGCCAGGTTTGATACGAGGGGTAACCATCGTCAAGACGATATCAGGTCAACCAAATACGAAGTCACAATAGCATTGCCAGGCTAATCTGATATCGGGTACGGTTAATAAATAATCATTACTGGTTACTGATGGTTCTTAGGAAAATATAGTTTCACATGCAGAATGAATGAATCATATAATGGACAAAGGGCGATTGCGTTACTTGTATAAAAAGAAATCCATGGACATCTCCCACATAGTATCCTTTGGACTCGTACGGCTCGGAGGGTGGTCATTTCATTGGCCATGGTATATCATAATTCGTCCAGCTACCATCTCCGCGGACCGGCGGAGGTCTTGTTTACAAGAAAAAACCACAGTATCAAAATAACAACCACAACAAGTCTCCATCGTCGCTGGAAATCTTTTTTTGGGTCCAATCTATAGGGGATGGTGCAAGAGAAGTTCTTCCTACCGCCACAACGGCAGTTTTATGGAATCGGATGACCTCAGGCTCCCGTTGACACACATGGTCCCACCCGGACCGCGCACGCCGAATTATATAGCTCCGGATGTGACCCTGGGCTGAGCTAGCACTGAGCGTCTGAGTAAATTGATTGCGTACTAATCTTTGATGTCTAGCATTTCGTCACAGTGTGATGGAGTTTAAATAGTTGGCAAATATGTAGGAACAATTAGAGAGAGAGCGCGCGTACGAGTCATCCAGAGCATCATGAAGGGATGCCATTGGCAGGTTTGTCTCCTGCCAGAAAAATTCATCATCCTGACGGAATAATAATACCCATATCAGTTCCAAATTTTCCTTGGGGAAAGCCGATAATTTGAAATGCCAAATTGTCTGACAAAACTCGAATTCAAGGCGTTTTGGAAATCCGGCACTGTCTATTTGATAAATTGTGAATCGAGCACTCTGAAAAAATATCGCCTATATAGGGCTTCGCAGGGATCCGTAGGATGTAATTTATCATTATTTATCCAAAAGGAGTTATACCGTAGGATGGAACCTAGTATAGGGAATTGAGACCAAGCTGCTTCTGATCCTAGGACAGCAGCAACTCACAATAAATACTTAGGTTTGTACATCCGCCACCAGGAATCAAAGACTCGCCATATATAGCAACAACTCCCTAAACGGGAAAACTATTCAGTAACAACGATGACCTTATCGGGAGATATAAGTCCGGGCCGCAGTATTGCTCCACCAAACTGATGCCATAAAAGTATCACATGACACAGAGAGTTTCCTCCCACTGATTTACTTATCAATTGGGCGTCCATCAGAAACACGTTCATTTGGCCGGCGCTGAACATTTGAATACATAGAAGAGACGCAAGACAGGGAAGCATAGCGATTCCACGTTTTCGAGTCTTCAAGACGTGTTCCCGTGTTGTTCCACTTCAGTGCATGCGAGTGGTGGTGGTTTTTGGGAGATAATGCGGTTGCAGTCTCACGTTGAAGTCGGAGGCCTAGCAGCAATTTTACTCGTATACGTGAATGATCCTCTCTGCCCGATGCGATGCCTCTCCTCCCATTTCTTTTGTTTGCTGCGGGAGAGACAGACGGATCAGTACGTACGTATTTTACGTACTGAACTTTGGGAGAGAGAGAGATGTTCAAGTTAGAGTTTACGAACGTGTGTATGAAGTTCGAATGTTACGATGTCCAACCTCCGTGTCCCGAGTCGCAGGCCGCGCTCAGGGTGCTCTCGAGAGCGGGCTGAATTGACAATCTTTGCGCCAAGGATCAGCAACGGGCTGATGGCAGCGGATATCACAGAATTGATGCCCTAAAGTTTCGCACCACTGAAGGAGTGATATTGTGGGATTCAACCAGCAAGTTGGTAGTATGAACACAGAGAGATAGAGATAGAGAGTACGGTAACGGAGACATGTGTGTAGGTCCGTGACATATCGTATCTACAACCCATTTGACATCGCCGATTACCAAAACGGATAGGAAAGACTAAATATTTTAAAAGAAAACAAGGGGTGTAGTGGAATAGAACATTGTGGAAGAGATGCAATAAAGAGGGTAACAGCAGACTGGACCAAGAGATTGAGAATACCGGGTAGAGCACGAGTGGAGAAAGGACGCACGGTTACAGTTGGAAGGTGTACTACAGTTTCTGGTGATTCAGATCTACCAATGCTGGTCCGGAGGGCCAGCTTCAGCCTGTGTAAGGAGAGAAATGAACAAGGCGAGATGAGGATAGTTGTAAGACAATTCGTACCGTGGGGTCTCGGGCTACGATAGCATCTTCAAATATCTGTGGATACGCCTTATGTGTTATCATCATGATCATCGATAAAGAAAAACGGGAACGAAGACGTACGGGAGCGGCAGAGACACCCGCAACGATGGCAGCCAGGAGGAACAAGAATGCAGAGCGGAATTGCATGTTTTGAGCGAGGGCAACAGATACAGCAGAAGGAGCGACTTGGATGACTGTATATATATGCAGTAAAGAGGGCTGTTTGCAATTCGGCGATTACTGATCACGCTGATCCGGCCAGGAACAACCACGGTTTTGCGACAATTTTTTAGAGGCACAAAAATTTCTACTAGTTCCGTGTGGGAGTCTGAGTATGGTCTTCTACTGAGCGAATCTCTCTCGAGTGGTACGTTTCTTGCGTAGTTGGGCCGAGTTTCTTTGATGGGTTCAGTGTACGTCCACCGTTAATATTGCGGCCAAAACTCACGTGCTAAATATAGTCTCCACGACCATGTGGTCCCGAGTGGCATACCAATCAGCTTATCAAGTGATACGCATCAAAATGTAAAAACGCATATGACTCCATGTTAACCGACCGCGACAATGAGCTTCAAAGGCTCTTTGGCCACTCCGTGCTGCAGTCTTAAAAACTCGACGTACTGTGGTTTCTCGCTCTTCAACTGCAATACTAATGACACTCTACCCATATCTCTTCTCAGCTACTTATTCTGATAAACTTGATACCCGTCAAGCATGGTATTCTTTGAGTCACAAGACCAACCACGTGCCTCTGGCCTGCCCTGAATACCTCGCGACAATCACACCACCCATATTGGCCAGAGTCCGACCAGAGTCGCCGATCCCTGACCATAAAAGCTCCAAAAAAATTGAGGAGGGCATGGCTGTCAAGACTTACACCTGGATCACCCTCTGGTTCACACTCTCTGCCCCCATAATCCTCTGGGATGTAACATATTGCTTCTTTCGGTACGTACTTGCCGTATCCAGTATAAGTGATGGGCTCTCAGGCTCAGCGCTTATCTAGGCCGAGATCAATGGCCGGGGGGGATTTGCATTGGATTTGGAAGCCATATTCAATTTACCAGGAAATCGATTATGTACGTGCTTGTGAATAATGCATCAATTGAATGCGCGCGGTACCCACTTTAAATATAGGTTTACGGAGTAAAGGCCTTGGAGGAAGGAAGCGGGTTCACGAACGCACAATGTGGGGTATAGCCCTTTGCTGTTGATTGGTGCTAGGTTATGCTAATCATCTGGATGCTTGACATATAGCGTTTCTGAATCTCATCGAGACTTTCCTCAACTTGGTCTATGTGTATCAGGCCCACATGACCAAATCTCCTGCGGCACCTCTGGTTGGATTTGCGGCAGCAGTTATGACATATTCCAAGACTGTATTGTATTTTGCCCAGGAGGCCTTTTGTGGAGGCTGCGCGACAGGACATAACCCGACGTTCAAATGGATTATGTTATTCCTCATTCCCAACGGGTGAGTCGATTGTACAGATGATATACATGCATGATGCACATTTGACCGGTTGTTGTGTAGAATATGGCTTGTGCTACCGCCACTGATCATTCTACGCCTCGGAAAGGACATATCCGGTTCATTGAAGGTAGCGCAAAAAGTGGACAAAAGGGCATGATGATAACCCTTGGCTAGGGTGTTTTCTGATAAAATCGACCCACAGATTCTAGTTATTATCCGTTGCGCTCAAAGTGCTTGAAGCTAGTTCCAATGGAGATGAGACGCTGAATTCTGTGTGACTTGTGATACTGTACAGAACGGTTGCCATTCTTTGTGGCAATACCACTCCAATCGGGTAACTTCTCCCAAACATCCACAGACGCCCATTGGAAATTTGGAATGGATGCCGGAAAAGGTGTGATTACATCATCCGCAGGGCCGTCAAAGGTTAAAGATACGGTGTGATGGCGTGACAGGAACCCTGAGAGAATCAGGCAGGAGATCGTGCCGCCCGAAATCAGCCGAGAAGTGCCGATGGCTGTGATCGAGATCACAGGGATTTATCGAGAAGGTGTCATTGTTTCGGATTTCTTGCTAAACATGCGGATGTGTGACAGTGTGTCGCCAGGCCCACACAATTCCTTGATTTCTTCAGGGGCCGTCAAACCTGAGCAGCTCACATGCTCTCGAGAACCTGTTGTAGAGAAAATTGATTATCTTCTGGCCCAAAGAAGAGAGGCTGCTGATGTATCTCGTTTATAAGATGGCGAACCTCCCCGACCCGATGGAAATATCAAATGCTGTGAACATTCCTTTGTCGTGGTATCTGCCAGAAGACGCGAGTTCTGTCGCGGCTCCGAGTGAGTTTCTGTCACTTGTCGCTATCATTTTGGTTTACGATGTCTCCTAATCAATACATATGGCTGGCGCGAGGAAATCTTGTACGCCCCGGTACTATGTACCGCTTGCTTCGTTTCGCGGAACGCTTCGCACACATGTAAGCTCATCTTATTACATCTTCAGGCCTTCAGGACTTACCAAGCAATGCCAAATCATGACTTGGGCCCTTTATCTTGACGGTTCTGCAGCAAGGCAGCGATAACCCAATAACGGCCCTGGTCTTCTTCAAATAGCCCGCTTCGACATTGATGTGTACGAGACGCATTTAATGATGCTTCGACGTATGTCGTCAGTGAAAAAAGACCATGTGGAGCTTGCGATTAGAAGATGGGACAATAGCACTTGACTCTCGGAATCGAACCTCACGAATTGACGGGATGTTACAAGACTCTGACAGCTGCTGATGCATGATAAGCCACGATTTCTTGCATGCGGAAACTGTCAGAGACCTCATCTATCTTCCACCCGAATGTACGTCCGCAGTTGATCCCATTGGGTACTTTCCTTGTTTTATTCCTGGAATGCGAGGACCAGATTTGTTGCCATCAATCGTCAACCACGCTGTTATTGCGGGGATGGCCAGGAAATCGCACGTCCAGGAGATGATCAGTGACTTGGTTACTCTCAAGCGCACACAAAGTCAAACCTATCGGAGCTCCTGTCTTACGAAAGGATTCTCCGAATACTTATTGCAGTTGATATTGGGAGTGTGGCGAGGTTAACCGTTAACCTCAAGTTCCTTGTTAATAGGTATGGCGAGCTCTCACGTCTCAATGACAGCTCCCAAGCTTCCACGACAAACGGCAGATCCTGCGCACGACGACTCGGATCCTGTCGTGTTCGATCTGCTGCCCAAGAATGTTTGCAGACAGCGAGCGTTACACAACGAAGATAGAGACTGCCTGTTCTGGCGGATAAGCCGAAGAGTATGCACTTTGGCACGGATGTAAACGTTTTTTAAAACACGATACAATTTCCAACTCCATCGAGACGGAAGCTGAATCAATTTGCTCCAAGTCAACCTTGGCAACCTTGGAGCTCCCATAGATAGATCCCCATTTATAGCGTTATAGAACATTTGCGCAGTAGTCAAGTAATTGTCTGAAGACGGTGCAGCGTGTATCGTACTACTAGTAATTACTGATTTGAGATCATCCCAAGAAGGAATGCTCAGCTCACGGGTGCGCACTGCGCACGCACAACACACTAGACGGTTTCCACACACTCCCACAAACACTACACCAGTCGATCGCGCTTGGCTGCCAACCCTTTTGCAGAACCTACTAGTCCGTCACTAGTTAATCATGTTAAGTAAGCTGGGCTCGTCAAAGAGTATGTTATCTCGCGTTTGCTGCCACCCGTCATCCCTAAAGCTCCAGTGCGTTATAGAACACAAAGAACAGAAAGAGAATGGAATATCGCGTTCGGTTACCCCCATACCTTCCCGTTCTACAACGCCCAAGCCCCATGGTCTTGAGTCTAGCTTTCGTAGCGGCATGCTCACCATCCGTATCTTTTCCGGCAAGTCCTGCGAAATGCGACCCATCTCATCTCTTTATCTTATCGCACCGCTTTACAGGTCGCGGTTTGTCTCCCCCGCCCGGAGTCGAGATCCCCGAAGTCATCCAAAAAGCACTCGACGCTGCGCCACCTAGCAGAAAGTCTACAAGTAATCGGGAGAGCCTTCAGAGAAAACGTTTTTGGTGGCTACCTTACGTCGTTCTCGAATTCGACAAGAATGAGATTCTGATTGATGCGTATGGCGGAGATATTTCTAGTCCGATATGGAATTACAGGGCCGATTTGTGCGTCGTCGTTTTTGCCTTTGTTTCTCCGGGTGTTCTTTTTTAATCGATGGGGGGCGTTCTATAGTGACGTCTGTCGTACTTCCAACATCTCCGTCAGTGCGTATCTACGCACTGCGCCCTGTGTTCATAGTCAGGATGGCATGGGGAACGATCTGCTCATGACCCGGGTTGACTTGACCCCGATCCTCGATACACATGTCCGTTGTACAAGTACATCCATCATGATTATTATATCTGATGTTTTTACCCAATCCAGCACGCCTCCGACCAATGGTACAGTGCAACAACCGGTGCAGGGTCTTTCCACCTTAAAATCGATTTCAAGCCCACTCGGGGCGTCCCTCTTACCATCGATTCTTTTGACCTGCTCACAGTCATCGGAAAAGGCAGTTTTGGGAAAGTTATGCAAGTGCGGAAGAAGGATACTCAGAGAGTGTATGCTCTCAAGACCATCCGGAAAGCTAACATTGCTTCTCGACCCGGAGAAATCACCCATATCCTCGCTGAAAGGACGGTGCTTGCGTTGGTCAACAACCCATTCATTGTACCACTCAAATTTTCGTTCCAAACTCCGGATAAATTATATTTAGTGATGTCTTTCGTCAATGGCGGAGAGCTGTTTTATCACCTACAGCGAGAAGGCAAATTTGACGAGTACAGGAGCCGATTTTATGCTGCAGAGCTTCTATTCGCTTTAGAACACTTGCACGGGTTCAATGTCGTTTACAGGTAATGTACTGTTGCTGTTGCTTCAGGACGACTTATGGACAAATATTCGTCTAGGGATCTCAAGCCGGAGAACATCCTGCTCGACTATACAGGACATATCGCGTTGTGCGACTTTGGCCTTTGCAAGCTTAACATGTCGGAGACCGAAAAGGCTACTAGTAAGCGATTGCTTGGCGTTGCAATAGTCTGTCCACTAATGATTCTGCCGTCTACTAGCCTTCTGCGGCACTCCGGAATATATTGCTCCAGAGCTGCTCGAAAGCCAGGGCTACACGAAAACGGTTGATTGGTGGACGCTAGGCGTCCTCATTTTCGAAATGATGACTGGGTTACCTCCGTTCTACGACGAGAATGTGAACATCATGTATCAGCGAATTCTCTCCGACCCTTTGCAATTTCCACCAGATATCCCCTCCGAAGCCCGGAGCGTCATGACAGGACTCTTACAGAGAGATCCGTCGAGGAGACTAGGGGCTAATGGTGGTGAAGAGATCAAAAGGCACCCATTCTTCTCGAGACATATCGACTGGCATAAGTAGGTGACGTTATCGATTACCCGTGCTTCCACTAATAGTCTTCTCGCCAGGTTACTCGCGAAGAAGATCCAGCCGCCTTTCAAACCGAGTGTTGTAAGTCGTTTTGCGACGCTGCTTTTGTCACTTTGATTTGAACCGAGCTGCTATCAGGAATCTGTTATGGACGTTGCAAACTTCGATATCGAGTTCACAAGCGAAACGGCGCAAGATTCAGTAGTCGAGGATTCCCACCTGTCTGAAACAGTACAAGACAAGTTCCGAGGGTTTACCTATAACCCTGCCAACGAACATCTCAGCGAGAGTGTCAACCAATACGGCGCGATGGGCTGATCCTCTGCTTCATCTATAAAAAAGAAATTTTAGTCGTGTAGGAGGAGCGCTGCCGCTTTGATATGAGATAACAAACGTTACCCGTGATTCCCTTCTCTTTGATGTTGTATTTGTGTATGAATCCAGCCATTCCTTCCCTCATCTCTTACCGCTGGTCAGTATTTCTGGGTATTATATTTATTGGCTGTATATTTCGTACTTTGTACGCAGGTTCTTTCTACCGTGTTGTTTTGAATATATAGGGGCCTGCGATTACACGTGTCTGTCTATCCTACTACTTTTGCCCCTCCCCATGCAACTTTTTGTCC
Organism: Sarcodon aspratus; assembly: GCA_003313825.1. Taxonomy (NCBI): domain Eukaryota; kingdom Fungi; phylum Basidiomycota; class Agaricomycetes; order Thelephorales; family Thelephoraceae; genus Sarcodon; species Sarcodon aspratus. The sequence continues at coordinate 84,881 of QLOR01000416.1, forward strand.
ACCTGCTGCTTTCGCAACCGGGGGCGGCTGAGGCTGTGCTGGAACAGGATCCCGTTTGGGCTGCGCAGGCAGCGGTGAGCTTTTGAGTGCGTCGAAGACTCTCTGGGCATGTTCTGTATTCCGTATGAACCACCCAGCATATCGTCTCCCAACTGTCGATTCGGTGATATGAACCATGTTCTACGACGTAAGGTTCATTGAGCTGAGATTCCAGGGAAAGAGCTTGAATAACAACCCACCTCATTGATGACGAAATCCAAATCGCTGGTGGTGATAGTTTGTCCTTCCAGATGACTCCGTTCGCTCCCAAATTTACCAATACCGCGACTTGCTTGTTTCATCACCATCATTTGCTGCACCATTTCTTCTTCGTCTGCGTCTAGGAATCCAGCGAGTTTGCTGGTATCTAAAGAAGCGTATAATTTCAAGAAACTGCGGAGTGTAGGGACGGGGGCTTGTGTTCGGACGTCCGATAGGAAGTTCTGGAGATGGCGTTGCGCGGGTTCTACAACCGGTACTTCGATATAAGCCAAGAGGGCATTGGGATCATCATATGGTGGAGGGTTGGCGGAAACAAATTTAGGACATGCGTGGATAAACAGCTCTTCAAAAGCTGCGATACCTTCTTCTCTGTATCAATGAAAGTGAGTATAGATGAGGTCATGGAGGGGTAATGAGCGATTTACCCTCGAGACATCTTCGCGAATTGATCGCCGTAACGCTCCTTGACAATGTTTAAGATATTGTCATCTAATCGACTTGGGGACAAGGCGTTACAAATTGCGAACAAGGCATACATCCTGTCTGCAGTCTTGTCGATTTGGTTGTATTGGTAGCTTCTGGTGTGGTACTGCCTCATACGCAAGACAAAGTTGAGGACTGTTACAAAAGCTCTGATGGCGTCCGAGTATCGTCTAAGCATCATATAGCAGAATCCAACATAGTAATATGTCGAGACGTGACATGCTGTTACTCTTGTCAATGGTGACTGGAGAGAAAATCAGAAGCAAGCTAGATGTGAGATTGACTCGACAACCTTTTGACTCAGCTCGACGTTTTCCATAACTTTCAATGCTAGGGTGAAATCTCCTAACATTGTGTGCACCCGGAGGAGACCAAGGATACTGAAATATCCCAACATTCGATATAACGGATGGGCGCCGTATTCGCCGACGATTTCACTGCTTTATGTTTATACAATGCTTGAATGCAAACAAGTTGCACTCACTTTATCTCTTCTTGACTTTTTCCTTCGTGTGTCGCGAGGATGTACTCGTTGATTTTGGATTTTTGAATCAGGGAGTATAACACGTTCAAGACGCTATATGAGCTCCATACCTAAACAAAATCTCTAAAAAAACATGAACACCGGCTTGCAAATCAATGTTCGTACCTGACCAGCATCTGCGAGACTTATGAGCTCGTCGTCAGACTTCGATTTCGCTTTTGATCGCCAGACACAAAACGATTGATATTGGTAGATAAACTCGTCGATGATGTCCCACAACCATTGCTCAGGAAGTTCGAGCGGGACAGGTCCGTCGGAATCTGAGAGATGTCAAGCTACTGAGGCTGCAAAAAGTCAATCACCCACTGAGAAGGTAATTGAACAGCTCGCAGCTGTTTTCGTAAGAATGAAATCGATCGTCAAGATTTGGTTGCAGCCGAGAATATACGTGTCGGTAATACAGCTCTCGGTATAAAATAAGGAATATTTGATCTGAGGCGTGTTGAGTGAATATCCAAAAAATAGAGGGTCGACTTACTGTCGTTGACTAGAGGGGCAATGAGTTCAGCTTCAGGCCATTCGGTCCTAGCGTAGAACTTTTCCGTCAGACGATTCCAGCCACTTTCGTAAGCAAGAGTGATTTCTGCGAGATTGTTGTCTTGAACAGCTTGGTAGAAATGTACAATAAACTGTACGAGCTGCAGGTGAGCAACCCCAACAATTATCATGAGAATTGACCCTCACTCGTTTCACGACATCTGGTATTTGTGCAAACGCTTGCTGAGCCATTTGTTGTTGCATTGCAAGCAAAGTGGTATCTTCGATACGAGGTTGAGCTATCATACCAGAAGTAGGATTAATAACATTCTTGTAAATGCAGAGACATGCTCACCATCATCATAGTGGCCATTCTGTCCATAGTTTCCAATGGCCAAGTTGAGATCGACGTCCTGTAGATCTTCGTCAGCTTCTGTCTCAGCTGCCCATAAGGTCATCCGTGGTTTAGACATCGATAGAAGCGATTGCTTTGGTTAACACTGATCAAATCTGAGCGTCCTTGTTCCAATAGTTGAGTGCGAGAGCGATGATAAGAAAAATTGACCGTTTGGCAGAAACGCACTGTCACGTGGGCTGATCGAGAACAGCTTGGATCTTGCTGCTTTCCTGCACCAAACAGTGCTTGTAAACGCCCTGGGTTATCCCGTCTCCCTGCGCGGGCGAGGTCTGCATGCGATTGCCTTGCTCGGTTTCAACGACAACCTTGCGACGCCACCGGCAGGCAGTCATCCCCCCATATGTCATACCTCTCAGTAACCCAACGCTAAAAACTACTCGGACAAAAGTCCCAATGAAACCAACGAGCTACAATAGACGGTTTGCCTTGGACGTTTGGTTTTGTCTCAAGGTATAACCATTTCGCTACTATTCATATGGATCTCAGTCAGTCAGTTTGACCGCCACAATTAACTCTAGGCATTACGGCCAACAGACGAACAGGTTAAGGCGCGACAAAATCTTCAAAACATTCTTCAAAATGCTATTCAAGCCCATTTCGGTCAGACTTTTGAAGTTCAGTATATTGGTTTAGCACGTTACGCCACGGAAACCAGCGAAGAGCCTTACGAATTCGCAATTGTGGTGCGTTGACAGTGGATATCAAAGGCTCGCTCAATCGTGTGATCTGGATAATCAGGATATGAGCGTCGAACAAGGAATCGTCGGAAAAGAGCACCTTGAAAACCTACCACCAGCGTATGATCCTGTGTATGTTGCCCGATATCCATCTCGAAACCAAACCTCATTCCTGATTCCATCCAGCCGTGTCATGCAAGTCCTTCAAACGGAGGGGTTCGGTGGTACAACCCGGCATCCCTCTGAAAGGAATTACAGTGTTTGCTGGCCAGCCTATAGCCGTATACCTTGCCGGGAAGTAATATACCCCGCTAGGCTGCGGGCACACCATCCTGTTACCTTTGACTTGATTCTTCCCGGTCCTACGGTTATTCCTCTGATCAAACTGCTATCTGCATATAGTAAAATTGCCCCAGAAGTGCCCCAGTTGATCACACTCTTATTCTTGTTTCTAAAGTCTTTCGATATACGTGACGTATCTCCAATTTGTGTAGCTCTGCTTGTCGTCAAATTTTTGCAGGTGCGTGAGCTTTCACTATAATCAAGGGACTATTGACCGGTTTGTTCAGGAAGTTCACGCATTTCCGTGTCTGACTAGTAGCAAAGACAAGGTGAACGGTAGAAGCTATGATGCAGTTCTGGCCGCTGGCAATGCATATCGATGGACTTTACACGAGTACTTTTTTACCTCACCACAATCACAAAAGTGGGTTACTGAACATGTCCGTCTGGACACTGCTTTTGTCGATTCGCCGACAATTAAAACCGTCGGCTCAAACCCGGCCTTACTTTTAGACGAGTTTATGGAGTGAGCTTAATTGTTTCATTCTTTTTCTTTTCTCATACTTTTTAATAGATATTGGGGACGCATCTCTAAAAGTGTCAAGTCTTTGGCGTTCTCCGTGAACAGTGGAAGTAGAATCCAAAGATCATGGCTATATGCGCCTGTCAACGCAACAGACCTGCCTGCAACGGTACAGAAACAATCCAAGGGAACATATGACCAAGGAAAGCAATCGCCGATATGGAAAATTCATCCACTAGTGGTCCCAGATCCGTTTGTTCGGACACATGTTAGTTCAATATCTACTCCTAACCTGGCTCTGCGTTCGAACTGATGAACGAGACTTCCAGAACCACGCAGAAAATGTTTCACAGGCTGCAGTCGATTACTTCCGGAATGAAGCCTCAGTTGCGCAGAAAGGGATACGGTCCACATTTCCCTTGTTGTCTATCTTCGGACCACACCTGGATCTTATCTCATCAACACATGATACTCGGTTGAATGTTCCCTGGGGATCTCTCAATTCCTACCCTACTGAGGTATTACCATAGATACATTCGTTGAGCTCTGACATCTTATTCAGTTGCCAGATTTTACAACCACCACCTCTCTACATCCGCAATGGGCGTTCTTCCACCGTAAAACGTGTGGAAGACGTTATTCAACGCGCCTTCGACGGAAAGTATAGGGTAGAAGTGTTTGGAAGTACGATGCATGGATTGGATACCTCAACGAGTGATCTAGACCTTGTAGTCATTGTTCGTAATCATGTCTCTTTTTTCTTTATTCGTTGACGACTTTTGATAGGATCCCGACAGGATGGACGGATTCCCAAGAGATGTAGATCTCCAGAAACTTCCTAGTGTGTATCTTTATCGAATGATTTGTCATTGAGCTCACTAGCTATTCAGTGGTTTATGACGTGAGGTGAGAGGGACGTCTCCTTGTCTCTCAACGTTATCTTATTGGTACCATAGCCGAATTGGTCGTGAGTTGAAAAAAGCAGGATTTACTAAGATCATCTGCATACCTAAAGCTAATGTACCGATTGGTATGTCATTCGCTTCGCGTCATGTCGTTGATCCTGTATCTAATATGGAGTGGATTTGACAAGTGAAGTTCCGAGATCCTCACAGTGGCATCGAATGTGATCTCAACGTGAATGATCAGCTCGGTTCAATCAATACAGCCATGATCAAGCGCTATCTGGACCTACAACCGATTTTACGGCCGCTGTTGAAGACAGTTAAAATTTGGGCAAAGTCGTTAGGACTCAATTCCCCCAGTGGCGGCGACATTATCTCGTTCAGCAGTTACGCGTTGACTCTTATGACAATAGGCTTTTTCCAGGCAGGTTTATGGTTTTACAATGTGCTACTATTCTGATCGCGAAAATAGGTGAAAGGATGGTTACCTAACTTGCAGGACGTCAAGGATTCAGACTCGGATGCGAAAAGTGGAGTGTTTTGGATGAAGACAAAGCAGGGTCGCAGATATCGATGTGACGTGAGGTACGCGCGAGTGGGATCGTACCCACTTTTAGAGGTGGAGCTCGAAGAAGCTTTGCTACAATGGTTTTCGCAAGTATTTTATGTTGCCATACGTTGGCGCTGCCCTAATAAAGTGACGCGCGCAGGTATTGGGGCCGAGAATTTCGATATAGCACCGATATTGTTTGCATCAGTCGGGGAGGGGTGGTGCCAAGAAAAGATAAATTTATCAATGCACCTAGGTCTAAAGTTCCTTCTCGCAAAACGCTTGATTCACCAGAGGTTTTGGATAACAGAGCTAAACCTCAAAACTTATTTGAAGACGATGAGTCTGGTGATCAATTCTCAGATGACGATGAAATCCTTGAAACAGGCGATGTCTTGTCCTCTGATCCTAAAGAATGGTCGACGCATGCTCTCTGCGTCGCTGACCCTTTTATTTTGGCCAAGGTTCGTACTATGCTGCTTTGATACTGGACAGAGATTCACAGGCATCGTAGAACTGTTGCAGTCATATCAACCCCAATGTCGTCACTGAGTTCATGTATGATTGTCAGAGTGCAGAGACATTCTTGAGATCAGGAATATCACTGCGTGACCTGATCTTCAATGCTGCACAAGGACCTCCCAATGAGAGTCGGGCCACGCATACTAACAGAAGAAATCAAAAGAAGCCGAAGCCAGAGAAGAAGACAGAAAAGAAACCGGAGCTGACAGATTCAGTCGCACATGCAGACTTGGCCAAGAATGCGGGACAGGCCGCAGAGAAATCTGCAACCAGGACTGAGCGAAATTGGCGAGAGAGAAGGAAGAAGACATCGGCTTCAGCTGTGCCAAGAGGTACAGGCGGGGCTCCGCTCATCACCAAGGCCTCTGATCGAGCCAGTGTACCTGCACCCTCTCAGCCCAATGATTCACCGCGCGCAATCGATTAACTCGGCTTCTCTGAAGGTCCCCCATAATTGCGGTTCATCTCCCTGTAAGGCTGTCATTGTCTTCAACGATGTATCATCATCTATAGTATCCTCTTTGGATGGTTAAGGTATGGCCCTGGACTGAACATCCTTCTTGTTATAACACGGTGTACTTCAATACGCGGTCGAGATTGTGACGTTCCGTTTCATGATCATCCCAATAGCATAGCTGCGATAACTGTTGAATAAATATAGTCCAATATAATCTGGTATTGTACAATAAATATATATTATGTCTTGAAAATTATGATCAACAGTAGTAAAACAAGAATCAAGAGACCAATGGTCACAGTGGAACCTGCCAGGACGTAATGAACATGCGTGAAGGGACTGACGTGAGAGCTTACCATTCTCCTTTGCTGCCTTGGCTATCCGATCAAGTCTTCGCCTAGCACCGCTGAGCCTGCTATGAGTTTGATCCAGGTCTTGATCTAATCCTTCCAGTAATCCCGTATGAACTTCTAGTTCATCGTTAATTTGCAAAGATATGTGGTGTTGGCGTGTGATTGACAGAGAAAGATGGTCCAACCGAACATCTTGTTCTGTCAGAAATGAGTGAGTGCGGGTCAGGTAAGAGGAGGGGAAAGCTACGGACCGTCCATCATCTGTCTCTGTGTGTGCATAACCAATTCATTTGATTCTTGACCAGCTTCGTCTGGGTCGTCGGTATAGGGTGTGAATGACCCACTATGCATAGGCGGCGATGATGACCGTGGAGGCTCTAGCACTGGGGCCGCAGCGTCCATCTCTTGTTCCAGACTGCGCAAGCTTTGAGGAATAGTCGACGAATCATGGAACGCGTATACTCACCTCCTGATGCCAGATGTATCTACACCATCACTCCCTAACATCGCTCTCATACGCTCATACTGATTCTTGAGCAACCCGACCGCCTCCGATGCCGAGCCATCCTGCGCTTGTAATTCTAAGATGCCCTTCCGAAGCGATTGCAGGTTCTTGGTGATTTGGCGTATATGGAGCGATGTTGTTGAAGCTGCTGGAGAAGTCGGAAGTGATTGTATCCGCTGACGCTCAAGAAGCAAAGTGAGTGTTTGAGTCGATAGCGAAGTCAATTTCGCTAGCGACATCGTTTGGGGTGAACTTTGTGCTTGAATGACCACCCCTTTTGGGAGTGTCAATCCGGCGACAAGCCGAATTGATCGGTTCTGTGTGACTGGGATTTTCATGCAGTGGAAAGCGATAATCAGGCTTATTACTCTTTAGTACTTGTACAAGTTGTTACGGGACGAAACGATTACCGAACCATGAGAAATACTATACAACAACTACAGAAATGCCTCTCCCTACAACGCAGCAGCAAGAACATCCGTGATAATCTCCTTCATCTTGTTAAATCCTTCCGGCGATAGAATGTCGATATCCCATGCGCCTTCTAAAAAATGTCGTGGCAGGATGCGGCTGGGGCTGGGGCGAGGCACGAAGTCTGGTTCAATGGTCTCTGTGGCGACGGTTCCACAATAAACGCGAAGGGACGTGCCGAGCAAGCTCAAGCCCCACAAACGAGGAAGAGGACAGTCGCCAAGCATTGCGTCATACCGACGACGAATCTGGTCGTCCGCACTATAACGAAGGTCAGCCTTGTGGGCCCATGCATCGTCCTTGATTTCGGCAATGAGCACTGGACGACGATTCGCATCAAAAACGACCAGGAATACGACAAAGTCGACTATGTCACGCAGGGTGAGATCACTGGGAGGGCTTTGCGGCGCAACGAAGTACTGGAAAGAGTCGCCGAAACAGTAATTTAGCAGTTTGTCATAAGGCCCATAGTAGCGGTTTTCCAATGGCTCGCGCTGCTGGCGACAGATATCGAAGATGGTGCGCAAGCCCTGAGGCCAGGCGGTGTCGGTGGAGAAGGGCATTCTACGTCCCATAAATGTTTGTGACTATATATAAGACCCAAGGGAAGAGCCTACACGGTAGTTGTACACAGCGAGCGGTGCTTGAGAGCTTGATGACGGTCGATGAGAGCAGAAGCGATTTTTATGGAAAAAAGGTTGTTTTAGGATCTGTTAGTGGAACGAGTGCAAATTGTAGACATTTTAGACGTGCAGCTTTGATCAACTCGACCTCCGTTGAAGTTGTTGTGTGTGATACAAAGTCTTTTTTACATCATTATGTTCTATAAATCTTTACAGTTCGTATCTGGTGAATCGCTATATAGTACTGCCTTGCTAATGTCCTACGTCTGCTGCATGGAAGGGAAACTCATAATCGCATAAAGAGAACCAGAGATAGCGAAAGGCGTCGCGTTTTTGTATTCTAGTAAACATCTCAAATCTGTCGACCACGGTTACATACGTTTTACCGCTCTCAATAATGCACTTTGAAAGGAGAACGTCTGAACGACTGGGAAAATTGTTCATGAACGTTGTTCATGAACTGTTCATGAACTTGTGGCCAGTTCCTGGGTCGTTGTTAAGATGTTTATATTTACAAATCAACCAACTCTACGTACAATCATGTAAAATACAATAAAAAACAATGCATTGCGGCGAAGACACGGTGGCCCAGTTGCTGAGCATGTGTATTACCTTACTTGGATGTTGCCACGTTGTGCCGCGCCGCGACTCATGTCGCCTTTGCCAGTAATTATAAGTAATACTATGACATACGGGGGATTCGCCGCGACCCTGATTTCGCCAGTCACAATTTGTGATACCATGCCGTGTTCAACTTCCGCTCGGCATGCATCAAGTCAGTATAGTCGCATAATCGGCATTAATGGATTGTATTGAATAAAAGTGTAGTGGTACTATTACTACTATAATGAAGACTGAGTATTATTCGTGTGGTGACGCGGTGTAAGCCCTGCAAAACGTGGATCGTTTGCCAACTCAGCCTGATGAGCATTGACATGTTCCCTAATCCTTGTATTCAGTTCCACAACTGTCCCCTCAACCGGCAACTTCAGTGCACCTGCAAGCGCAATAAGATCATCCTTGCGCAGTTGCGCTTGTAAGATGAAAGTGCCTTGTCGAAAATTTTTGAAGCTGTATTCTCAGCGATGAGAGCGGTCCGAGCAGCGTCATCAACAGCCTTCTGGGCTGCTTTTTCGGCGTCAACTCGCAACCTGTTAGTTGAACCCGGAGTCAGAAAGGCTTTTTAGTAATACGAAATTTGATAATACATACATTGTGTGATCTGGCCGCTGCTGAAACCGTCTTGTACAGCCCTCTGGACAACCCATCTGCTGCAGCTTGAATCCTGCTTTCGTATGTATGGTCTGGATGCTTTTTGGTCGACCTCAGACGCGTCATTTGTGGGCAAATAGTTGGAATCGTTCGTAATCACACACCACTACCAGACTGATCGAATCATCCAAATCCGTTAAAACTCCGCCTCGGCATTCGTCGGCAAGCGTGACAATTCTTGCACAGTAGAACTCAATACCTACGTCGTGTTCCCTCAAAATTAACCTTGGAACTGTGTTATATGATACTATAGGCTATGTGTACAAAATAGCTAAGGAATCCGAGCAGTAGTGAGCGAGTAATAAAAATTTGGCGAAATCAGGGTCGCGGCGAATCCCCCGTATGTCATAGTAGATGCAACTCAAGTTGACGCTTTGCTATGGCTCTGGAACGATTGCTCGCTATTCTAGCTACTGTACCAGAACTTACTTCAACTGTAACATCAGCAAAACGCCCGAAAAGTTATAAGGCCTTATCTTGTAGGTAATATAATATAAAGGCCATAATGTAATATAAACACTTGTATTCCTTACTTGTAATTATTTTGATTTATCTGATGTCTTTAAAGTGCATCAGCAAAACGGCACTTGTCTTTTCTGGCTTTTTGATGCTTATCTAATTGGCTTCTATGACTAATACAACTTTTTTATGGCTTCTCAGGCTTAGTTAGCCGAATAAGCCATGTGCCCTTTTGCTGAAGTGGAAAATCGAACAAAATTCCTTGTAACGGTTATTGGTATTACAATACGCTGTTTGTATTATGCAGGTTATAAGCTGTTGAAAGCCTTATGTAAGTTACAAGGTTTCATTAGTGTTCTGCTACATCGGAAGATGTTGAAAGACTTATCAATCATTATAAGCTTATTAAGCACACGGTAAAGTAGATATAGCAAGGTATTATTGGCAGCGTAGATCAGACATGGCATCAACGATGCTGCCCGGGAGAGTGGCTTGACCCAGACATGCGGGTATACGCCTGGTAGCATAGGTCAACAGGGGTACTCCCTAACGTTTGTGTTTCTTACAGTTCACACAAGATATAGAAGAAAAATGTATTATCATTCACTAGAAACGGCCAGGGCAGTAGACAAACAGTACTGCTATTGAACGGGCACGAGAGTGGACCAAGAATCAAAGCCAGAAGAGAGACAAGTGATGAGCAGGAGCAGTAAGTATAGAAACTGAAAGTCGAGAGATCTGCAGCTCTTGTTACACAGTCGGTGAGCCTAAGGTTGCTTCTGCGCATTGCCGACATTGCTCACGTATCGAGTCCAAGTCCGACAGCGTATTCGATGGGTTGCTGCCATCGGCTTCCACAGAAATCATCTTCAAAAAGTTCGACGATCGCATCAAAGAATTGCGGATAATTGAATGTTCCATCTTGAGGACTCCAAACGTCTTGATTGCTGATCATATTGCGAGCCTATGGTTGAGAAGTGAATTGTCGTTCCGGTAGCCAGACTGTTGGAAAGTCGAATGCCAAAAGGAGGAACCGGGACGAGAGGATCGTCGAAGTGGATCGCAGTGAGAAGCACACGCGTCGAAGAGGAAGATGAGAAGTAGTATGGAGATGTTTGGGGGAAGCAGGAAGAGGAAGAGATCGACAGGCATGGGATGTTGGGGGAGTCGTAGAGTACAAAAGGTCGCTTTTTCGTTGTTCAATCCTCAGTCCGTTATCCCCAACGACTGAGGTTAGTTCATATCGTTTCTATCGTTGATGCGCACATATCTTATATCGTCTTGGTAGCGTATTCTTATTTCTACACAGACACAGTAGTCTTTGACATACCTGAATAGCCCAAGTATGCAATCATTCTTGGTGTGATCTGATTGGCCTTGTGTAGCGTTGTGTTGCAGAATGTTGGGGCCGATGAAGGCGTCTCACGCTTCCATGTCTTGGGGCCAGTAAATATTGTGCGGCAAACCTAAGAAACATTAGTAAGTCAAAAGAATTTGAAACACATGATTTGGGCGCATATATGCACCCGAACAGCGAGCTGCGAGATGACCCCGCATCAAGCCATGCTCAATCACCTAATGAGATGAGATAGTTATATTGGAGTATAGGATAGATGACATGAGACGTCCCAGAAAGGGAAACAACACTGAGAAGTTCGAGAGACGCTTACTAGTAGAGGTTTGGACGATAAACAGAAATTGAGACGAGACTGCGATTGAGAGAAGGGAAAAAGGTGGGGGAAAAGAGAGAGGGAAAAAGAGAATCTGAATCTATCTAGCTATCGGTCAGTATTTAAGTAGAATCGAGGTCGCGTTTAGTTGAGTATTGAACCGTACTACTAGGTGATGTCATGCGTGATGTAATGTGTTCTCAATGATAGCATCCACGTTTTCCTGACGAGTCAGATCTTCTTCGTCAGAGGATCTATAATGGATTCGAGTTAGATATTCTCTCAAAGGCTGTTGAGCCTGAGGGACGTTTGATGCGGTACGAAGACACAAACTGAATTTGGTGACCATCCCATCAGAACACATTACACGCAAATATTAACTGTTATCTAGAGTTATAAGATGTAGATAACTATTTTACAAGGTCATCGTAGCTTATGACAATAGGTAAAACTTATGCCTATCTAATAATACAGCAAAACCATTATAAAGCATTATAGTCAATCACAACTATCCGAATTTGATTATTATTCACGCTCAATGGTTATCAAAAGTTACAACCGGGTGTAACGCTTTTGAAGCCCTTATCATCCCTTATTCCGACATGTAATACTTACACATGGATTATATGACAGATGTAAGGATCTTGTAGTATTATTATCAACTACAACTGTACATAGTCCTGATAAAACATTAGAAGTGTTTCTAAACCTTTCACGCGCAAACTACCGCCTATAAGCGGCCATTAACCTTTTGCGGCTTGTAACGGTCACAATCGCTTACAACCATTCTGCTGTTTTGCTGATGAACATGGGAACTGGATGACATTATCAAGTACCTCGCGCTAGCCCAATACATCAAACGTGTGCCTAGACAGACACCAAGAGCATCTAGACGTGATCCACAAGCAGTACAAATTTGTTGTGTATATTTAATATCAGGCTCCCCATTCGATAACAGGAGAACTTGACCGGGGAGTGGTTCCATGCGCATTTCTGGGAGGTATTACAGTATACTATGTGCTTTCAACTGGATTTCACATTTGCTCCCAAGTACCACAGTAGATATAGAGTCAAAGCAATACCTCAGGCTACTACTAGTAAAATAACAAGGCTGGAAGATTGAGCTACTATGCTTTGCGCATGGTACTATTGACCATGCGAGGCTGGCAGTGGCCGCGTCGGATTGCCATGCGCAGCTTAGACATGTCGAGATCCTAGGATTACATGATGCTTAGCAATGCCACGTGTGGTTCATGAACGATGTTCATGAACTGTGACTCCCAGTCGTCCAGACTTTCTGTTTGAAAGGGACCATGTGACATGTGACTGCCGGGGCTCCGGTGAACGAAAGATCATCACAGCCTTTGTTATCAGACTTTCGGTGTCTATAGCCTCACAGTTAAATATGCGGTAGAAATCCTAGAAGCACCATCTCTCTACAAGCTTCCAAGTCTCCAAGTCCCTCGAATCGTTTGTACCGATGCACCTCGCCCTTTTGATCTGCGACATTCCACCAGCGGCCCTCTGCGAACAGGAAGGGGACTATAGGAAAATATTCCCGAGGTGGTTGAGTAATGCCCAGCCTGAACTAGAATTCACCATGGATCCGTATGACGTGAAGAACAAAATGGAATATCCTCCAGAAGACAAACACTATGACGGGATTTTCATAACAGGATCCGGTACGTCGTCTTTGTTTGGAGGTGAATACATTACTGACCGACGGTGTATTCTTCAGCATCTTCTGCCTACGAAGACGTGAAGTGGATAAACAATCTCGTCGATTACGTCGCACATCTGCCCACTACCAGACCCCAAACCAAGCTGTTTGGTAAGCCATACACCAGAATTTTTGACTGTCCAAAATCGTGGAACTTATCTTGCGGCAGGGATCTGTTTCGGACACCAAATAATCGGGCGCGCATTTGGTGGCAAATGCGTTCCAAATGGCGGCGTGTGGGAAGTCGGAAATACAGAGGTTGCGCTTACAAAGCTGGGCCAAGAAATCTTTGGTGTAGCAAAACTGGTGAAAAATCATAACTTATTGCAGAAGAGGGTTTGCATCTAATCTCCAAACATCCACAGAACATTCAAGAGATGCATCAAGATCATGTCGTCATCATTCCGTCCGATTTTGAACTTCTTGGTTCTACTTCTACAAGTACGAATCAAGGCATGATCAAGTTCAAACAAGATCCTTCTGGCCAGCTAGCGTCTTTGTCCGATATCCAGATCATAGGCGTCCAAGGGCATCCAGAGTTCACTAAGAACGCCGTCCAGATATTGACAGACAGGAGAGCTTCGATGGGCATTATTCCTCAGGAATTTGTAGAAGACGTCAGAATTAGAAATGGATTGCGGAATGACGGGGTGGCAATAATAGGGAAAGCATTTTGGAAGATATTAGGCGTAGACCTGAGCTAAAGTCAGTGCTTTCTCTGAGTCGTTGAGTATATGATCGCATAGAAGACATACGTTGTTAAAGTACATGGATCCAGATATAGGCACAACACATCGTACAATATAAAAATATCATGATCAGTAGATCGTGGTCAATAATCTTCATCTTCCTCTCTGACGGTGTTGGCCAATCCAGCTCCCCATTGCCTGTCCGTACCGCCCCAGTCGCCATCTATGCTAGGTCTTGGTTTGAAACTTTCCCTCCGTACTCTCCCTGCATTCCTGGTGGCAGCTCCACTTGCCCCCCTAGAAGACCCGAGCCTAGACTGACTGAGTTGTTGGGTTGAGGGTACGCGTCCGTGTCCAAGTGCATGGTGCTGGGTCCCCGGTTTCGGAATAGGAACCGGCTTCGGTAAGGTCGAATATGTCGGTGTCTTGCTACGCAGCTTCAAACCAGGTGTAGGTGAAGTTCTCCCGTTGGTCCCAGGTCCCTTACTGACGCCCAACACTGATCGACCCGATGGACGGGGGTTCGTTGTAGAATAATCCAGCCTAGGTCGTTTATTAGGTGCGGATTGTGACGAAGACTGTGGTGCCGATCGCACAGCTGGGGTCACTTGGCCTTTACCATATACAGATGACGACGGGGCATAATTATGGTGGTTCGACGGAGCACCGTTCGAGAAAGGAGTTGTTGCACGCGGAGGTCCAGAGTGCCCGGCACTTGGAGGCTTTTTCTTGCTCTGGTTCTCCTTCTCAGCAGTAGCACTAACGGCCTCCATCAAGACTTGCAGAATACTTTCTCCATTGACAATAAAAGACCGTCCATTTTCTGCTTCCCACGCTGGGATTGTAACGAGCAGATCCTGTTCAAGCTAAGCAAAGGTGGTTCATCCGAGTCCAGGATAGCATTCGAGGACTAATGTTCAACTCACTCTAGGTTTCTCCTTGGTTACTCTTTTCCTCATCTTCTCTTCCCGAAGAAGTCGCCCAGGATCTCGTGGGCCTCTACCAAGCAGTCGGGATTGGTCCGAGGCGGCGGCAGCAAGCTCTTTCTGGTCTTCTAAGATGTCGAAATATTTCTTGATGCTCAACAGTAGAGGACCCTTATTTTTACGCTCCTCCTTCAATCGTGATATCTCATCCTCGTGGATGCTTAATAGTTCTTCAGTGTGTTCATCTGAGAGAAATTTAAAGGTAAGCCTGGAAACCGTGTGAAGAATACATACCGTCAACAAAAGGTGCAAAATCTTCTCTCTCTTCCTCGCTGACCATCAGGTCATCCCAAAGTTTCTCGATCTCGCGCCTTGCATTGTCAATGAACGTTCCCATCCTCTCCCGTTTCAGTTCCAGCATCCGCTCTAGCTCTTCTTCATATGCTTTAACAGTCTCTTCCGTGCTCCCTCTGTGTTGCTCTACGAATCCGTCCATAGAATCATCATTCACTCCCAATCTCCTCCAAAGTGCTTCCAATTGATCGTACATGGCTTGAATATGCGCTTCGCGACGTTTCTTGATCTCCTCCAGGTCAGCTCGCGTGGTCTCTGCCCACACTGTCAAAGCGGGAGTTGGGTCTACCCCTTCTAATCCAAAATGATTCTTCTCGACTGGTTCGCCGTCAGTTTCAGCTTCTTCAAGCCTGGCCACAAAACGAGCAAAAACACGGCGGTGGTCAGTATCACATGTAACAGGCGGGGTGTCGTTGAATAAAAGAAGGGGTGTGTGTATTTTGTTACGACAGGCCGGGGTGGGAGTGGCCAGAGAAGAAACGAACGGGTCAGAATTACTAGTTGAATTACTACACGAAGATGCGGGGCGTGGGATAGATGGAACCATGAGTGAAGTAGTAAACGGCGAAGGAAAATCGTCCATGAGCGGAGGTGTGATGCCCAATTCCGTGTACAACCAATCGATTTGAGAAAATGTTGCTGATAATTGTGCCAGGCGTTTGCTCTAACAAGAATATTGATATGGCCCAGAAGCAGATAAGACTTGGTCCAACTTACGATCTCGGCTTTCCCTCGGACCAACTCTTTCTCGAGTCTAGAGAACCGCTCCAGTGTGACATCTTTATGTGAATGAGGATTGCTTGAGCTTTCGCCAGTAGCAGGGGTTGGCTCTGTAATATCTTCGTTGTAAAAATCGCGACCCAATATCCGCGATAAGGCGGCAATGCGATTCGTAAGTGTAAGAAGCTGTTCTAGTTTCGAATGATACAACTGTTTTGACATGAGGTCAATATCATAAATCATATTACTGGAGCCTACCTGTCGAAGCCTCTCTTGATGTTCTGATAGCGCTTCAAATCTCTTCGGAAGAACGGGATCCTTTCGCAATTCCCCAATCCCATTCCCGGCCACTTTTACGTGAGTTCCCAGAGCCTTAGTATATTTAGTGCATTCATTCTCGACTTGAGTGCATTTTTCAAGCAATTCATCGACCTGCTTTCGTCTGAGGTTGATCTGACGTTCCACGCATGATGTGAGCTCTTGCTCAAGCGCTAATAGCTCATCAGCTAGTCCAGTGGGTGGTAGACCCAGTTGAGCGTGAAGCGTAGGTAGAAGCTGAGTCTGTTGTTGTAGATGTGAATGGAGGGAGTTGAGGAGGGATGTCAGTGACACCGATGATTGTGAGGCCATGAGAGTTGTAGCAACGCGACTGGCAATTCAATGTTCAATAATCACGTGACATACATTATTACATAATTGATATCCCACAGTCAGGTGACGTCTCGAATGCGGGGCACTTGGAACATTAGATTTCGACGAACGCCACTCGAAGATGACTTTGTATTTGAATTTCTGTCTGGCTCGGAAAGAAATAACGTACCATTGAACGGGTTATATCAACCTGGAACGAACTGACCATTCGTAGACACCTGCGTTAGAGCCATGTGTCGGACGGTGAGATCCTGACTGTGATTTTCAATCCATTATCGCGCAATTAAACTTTGTGATGGTGCAGTAAAATACGTACCTCTCTGAGATGTAATGTGAGACTCTGTGCGTTACAAAGAAAACCGAGGGTTACTCGATACGACCGAGATCAAACTCGCTCAGCAATCATTCGTCAGGAGCCCGATTGTTGATGAGCTTGCTGGCCTTGTGATGTATGTGATGGAGTTTCTTCATGTCTAATATGCGTGTCTATCACCAGTTCCCATAGACGACGGTGGATTCGACCCACGCTACCGATAGGCCATGCTTGTAACAATCGAGGATGAATTTGGCGCCCTCAACGTCAAAGGTTGACCCACGAAGAATCGTCATTGTGGGATCTTATCCCACTAGGAAATACAAGTCAATGTTACATCCATCTCACCAGTAATACTTTTGACCTCCACCTTATTTTACGCAGAGCTCCGTCTGCATCAGGGTTCTGATTCTACGCATTTGTAGGTCGCCTGGAGGCTTCGGTCCTCCCACGCTCAGACGCTTATCTGTTGCTCCACCGTGGAGTATATTTGATTCTTCGAAACATCGTCTGACTCATACCGATGGCATTGAATGCCATAGTAATTTATCTGCTGGACACGATTTCACACCAACATTCTGATTATACCAAGGATCTGAGAAGTTCTCAATTTCTGTTATAGAGATGGTGAGACGAAGAGACGAGCATCGGAAATCGCGCCGAGCAATCCGCCGATCCATGATGTCATGCATGACCACAATATAGGTGCCTCCCAAGCTATGTCTCCCCAGGCCATCGAGGGAACATTATGGATATCCAGGTTCCAACTCCCCCGGTGCGTATCTCGCATTCATTATATGGCTTGTCAGGGAGACTTAGTCGCCTGGTCGCTCGATACAGCTGTCTGAATCGGGTGACGATCCCCCCGATGCTATAATTTCGGTCTCAACTGCCTTTCATCCGGACGCCGACCTGTATATAATCCCCCCCGACCTGATCCTGCTCACCTGTGATGCCGTGCTTTTCTATGTACACTCTGAGAAGCTTCTCGACGCTTCATTCAATGTGTTCAACGCGCATCTACCACCCATCCGTAATGATTCTCTGGTCGACGCTCCGAGCGACACACGTCCAATCATCGCGCTCCCGGAATCCTCACTAGTTGTAAATACTGTGCTGCACATAATCTATTCCATGTCGTGCATCCATTTCCCCCACTCCCTCGACTGTATCGTCCAGGCCATCGCATCCCTCAAATCGTATGGCGTTTCCCTGAAAGCTTATACCACCCCAGACTCGCCGTTGTACGACCTTGTCCTTTCCAGAGCTCCCTTACATCCCATTGAGTTATACGCAGTTGCATCTGAAAGCGATCTATACGAGCTTGCTGTTGCAATTTCACCTCACCTTCTTACCTATGATCTGTCTAATCTGACAGACGGGATGGCTTTGAAAATCGGCCCTATGTATCTCAAGCGGCTATTCTTCCTCCATCTTGGACGGAAAGCCGCACTGAAACGGTTGCTTCACACACCCCCTTCACTACACGGACCTACTGCGGACTGCGAATTCAGCCAGCAAAGGAATTTGACGAGTGCTTGGACGCTTGCCGCAGCATACTTGGCTTGGGATGCAAGACCCGGTTAGAACGTCGATATTTTTTGAATGACTATACTCAAGAATCACGTCTAGATCTATCAACAAGCACCATTCAAGCCGACTTGGGCTCCTTAGGAGACGATCTTACTTGCAATCTCTGCAAGCAAGCTTTGGAACTTCGGATCAAGCAACTTATCGTGGAATGGTCGAACATTAAGGTCATATCACATTTGTCGATCGAGCTGCAAGCAAGTAGTACTGATAGTCTTTTTTTGTCTTAAAGAGAACGATATGATAGATTATCTTGTACCAGTATCAATGGTGGTCCCCTCAGTTCAACATGTGATTCCCATTTGCGCCGAAGTCATGAATGTATATTCTCTGCCCACATTTTCGCCATAAAAAATTCATTCGGTTGTCCAATCGTGTTCGGAAGTTCCACCCTTTTCGCGCCTCGTTTCATCACCATCTTATCTAACTTGTCGGACACGTCATAGTAGCTCCAATCAATGTCCAGCCGTGACCCGTTAACAGCCGATCACAACATATTGAATGTCACAAGACAAGAGCGCCGATAGATATGAAGCGTAGTGGTCAATAACTTAGATCAGAACGGTTGGGTTTATTATCAGTCCTCATCAATCTCCAGACCCTCGTATTTATGACAAAAAATCAAAATGACCTTATCTACGATAAGGCTTTACAGGATTGTCATTGTCAGTTCTTTGTCCACAACGAAAAACACTCGGTGAAAAAGTCCATCGTCCATAAAGTAAAAAGTACATTGAGAGTAACCGCAAATGTCAGTTCCTGTCGTGGAACTATTCAATGCATGGTCAGCAAGACACTTGATGAGATTATAAATACGGTAGCCCATACCTTACGGCTCCCGGTCACTTTTCGCCCTGGCGAGCTCAGCACGCGCCTTCATGATCTGAGGAATGTCTCTTGAGCGAGCTGAGAACACCTGGTCAGGCTTAGCAACACGTTTCCCATTTCGAGTTCCAGGACAAGAGAATTCAGCTCTTTCATGACAATTCGAGTCGTTCGAATCCCTGAGGAGTTCTCCCGTGTGCTGCAACAGAAGAACGCGCGTGAGATTCACAACGCCGAGAAGAAGAAAGAAGAGTATTTGCTGACCCTGTGATATTCGCATCTGAACCTTGCGCCGCTCGATTCAGACATGGGATACGTGCAATGAAGACGACCTTTATCTCCAGCTGAATCCGAACCAAGCGAAACCCCTGCCATATCTTTGTCTGGGCATTTAAAGTTACAGTGGGTAGAGGATCCCGAGCTGGGAGTTGGCGAGGGATGTGAATGACCGAGACGTAAAGCCTCAGTACGCGAAGGCGATGGTGCGCATTGGACTGCAAAAACCAGAAATATGATAACAAAGAGGACAGTGCACTGGTGGTGGAACATCTGTGGTTATCCTGGACAACAGAGAAGCAAAAAGAGACAAAAAATGCGTCTTCGGGGCAACGGAGCGGAAGTTGACAGATTCTTAGCAGCTGCTTTTGACGGCATCGTTGTGATCCACCAAGCGTATAGAACGCTCGAAACAATTTAGCTCTTCAGGCATCAGGAACGGCTGTGACGACGTTGCCGAGGGCAGCCGGATTGAAATTTAGGGGAGTAATAGGAGAGTCCAGCCCATAGAAACTTGAGCCGCATGGACGCGCCCTCAAACGGAGTTAACGGTCAGGGGAAGATCGGACTTTGTAAAAGCAAAATCATAATGTACAACTCATGGATAGAAAATTCTATTCCGACAGCTGCCTCACAACTGATCGACAAAAATCGCATGATACCCTTCCGCTGCCCCCAAAAATATTGGAATCAGTATATTGAACTCGTTTGAAAGAAGTTGAAACTCACCCTCCTTTCGCATCTCGAGGACAGTTGCGGGACGACCTGGCGTTCCGTCCTCTTCGAAGGTTTGCAATCCTTTGTACTGTATTCCAAGCAGTTAGCCGTTTTCAACACGATTTTAACACTGAATGATTCCTACAGAAAATTTCGGGAACTTGGACGGCAGACAGTAATTTGGTTGAACGTTATTTTCGTCTGCTTCCCACGTCTCGCCAGGTTCTGGAACTTTCACCACTATCGCGTTCAACGAATCAATGCTCGGATCATAGTCATTGAAATTGACAGGGGTAAGGAGGACGCTAAACGAAAATAGCAGATCAACGTGCTGATCTCATTCAAGTCATCGGATACGCACGCCGAGGTCGCAACATTCGTGAGCGTCATAGCTAGGTCACAAGTCAGCGAGCGTCTCAAGTGAAATGCAGATAGGATCATACGGGAGTCCTCAGCGCGAGGGATATGGTGCATTCCCAAGTTCAGCCAAACCACCAAGTCCTCCTGTTCGAGAGACTCTCTAAATAACAGTAAGTAAATAAAATGCGTTCTTGTAGGAAAAGAGCTGACCCGTCAAAAAATTTGAAGAAATCAACAGCTGCCAAAGGAGTCAATTATAGTGATCTGTGAAGGCGAAGATTTACCAACGAGGATTTCCAGGGAGGTTTATGTTCCACGCCGACGAAGAAGACGGTTCTGTATCCTTCCTTCTTGAAACTGCAAACTGCTGTTTTGCGAAATTCACGTTTCTTTCCGTACGCTTCGACTTCAGATTTGTCTGACACAGAAACACTAGATTCAAGAAATACGGGCTCTTCAAAATATAACTTACCATGTGAATATTTGAGATGCCAGGATGAATACCTAACACGCTTGTGAATCAAGCGGACGTGTCGCAAAGAATTGCAAGCTTACCATATCCCCTGGCTGTGTCATGAAATGTTCAGCAATATTTCAATCTGTACCGATGGTAGACTTACGGTTTCCCCAACGATTCTTGGCCTCCTCATTCGTGATCACATACATCCCCTCATAGTTATTTGGGTAATTCAGTACGCTGTCATCCTCTGTCTTGACAATTCTCCTGACTATCTTCTGCTGATTCACTTCAGATCCCCAATCTTCGTCATCGAACCAATCCTCCTTGATTACTTCATTCTCCAACGACAATGTTGTAAAGGAGTTTCGTGTTCCATTTATATCAAAGTCAACCTTGTAGTTTCTATAGAAGGATGTGTCAGTCGTGAGTAGCACTCCGTTATGCTTCCCACCTACATAACGTGATCATGTAATGATCCCACTTGATCCATGGGAGTCGGTTTTTCAACCTTGCTCTTTGAAAAGCAGTAGTGACTTACTATAAGTATTACGGATTCGCGTTCCATAATCGTGTTCTTCCTTCTCCCACCAACCGCCTTGCAAATAGCCGGATGCAGAAATGCGAATTTCAATCGTCCCGTCCAATTGGAACGTATAATCGAAAAGATAGTCGTAGTTTCCCACTGTACTTATAGATCTCACCATCAACTCGTAGCCTTTCACTGCCTGCCAAAAGCGGCGTCAATACATCGCAGCAGAGCAAGACGTGGTAGAACTTACTCCCATCTCATTCGGGAGATAACCAATGTGTCTGCTGAGTGGCTTCCCAGAATCTCGCTCAAACACGCAAATGGCATTCTGCCTTGTAGAGGAGCCACCAGTGTGCACGGTTGCAGGAAGGAATAAGCTATCGGCCGGACAGTCATACCCGAGGATAAGTTCCCGCGTTGATGTTCCCTATGATTTTGGAAATTGACGGAGATCCAATACAACTTGAGGCAGTGCACACACCATTCCAAATCCACGATCCAGGAAGACAGCGCCACCCTGGTGAGGATTATTACCAGCTACAAATAGATGTTACTCCGAGTTCAATCAACGCATTGATTGAGGATTTACAGTATACGGCTAAGGCTTCTTGCGGTGCGAGCTCGTATATGATACGCTCCCCTCGGAAATTGATATCCCATAAGCCGAGGCCCTAGGCTACCAAGTCAGACGAATGGAATACCGTAGTAGCAGAATATTACCATGTCACGCTCGAAATTCGTGAAGAATGACCATCCCACTATTCATCCATCCAAATATCAATAAGGTTTAGCGCGACATAGACTATAGTGACATACTCCAGCTTACAAAACCTTCGCCTTCATTAACTCGGTATCTCGGTCCGTTGAACATAACGGTCCTTGGCCCAGCGCGTTCATCAAGATCCCGTGAAGTGCCTTTGCGCGTTCTTGTCGCCCAATCACTGCCATCTCCTAGCTGGTAATGCATAATATGCCGAATTAGATACGCAAAGACCAAGCACACGATCACACACTTTGTCGTCGTTATCTGGGTGCGAACTTCGCTTGAGGGTACCGTTATGGAAAGCTTCCATGAAGTCAGACGTTGTCTTGAATATCTGTTTGTTGTATACCATCTTGATGAGCTGATTTCAACGACGTTATTCCAGGTATCATAGCCTGAAACAAGCAGGTGTCTTACATGCCATTCTGAGGGGTCGTAAGACGTTTGATCCACATAGACTGGATGTAACGCATCAAAACCGAAAACCCTTCAGACAATATTAAGCACTCACAGTACATGTCCAATGGCTTCAAAAAGAATCCTGGGCCATTCTTCCTGATCTGGTACCATGCTCTTCTCCAAGTCCCGTCATATGATAATGGAGTGGTCATTGTTATGATTAGATCTTGTGTATCGCCATCTGATGATTGGGTAATGACATTCCCACCAAATAATTCCACAGAAGCATCTTGTATCGGGTATAACATCTCTGCTAAGAAGCGCGAGTAGAGAGACGAATTTGACGGAAACATCCTTGCGGTATAAGGGACGTCAGGCCGATGGTATATATGAGTCAAAGGTTCGAGAGTTAGGTTGGCAGACTCGAGGACATTGAACGTGAGAGGCGATGGCAGGGGACCTAGAAGATACCTTCCTATCGAAGGTGGGTTGTATGCCCCATGATTGATGACTATCTAAACAGCCACAACTTTGAAAACCCTCATGGATGTATATACCAAGTGTAACTCACCTTTGCATAGCGATGTGGCAGGGGCTTCTCGCCGCCAATGTAACTCAGGACGTCTGCCTTTGGTGGCGTAAACGTTTCAATCAACTGAATCGAGTTATCACTTGACCACCGTCACATCAAGAGAAGTCAATTGGAAGAGCAGGGAACTTACAAGTCAGTAGCGGTTATCTCTCTCGTCAGATTCAGGTTTCTCTCTGGTGCCCATAACCAAGTCCTAATCGCCGTAGCCTCATCAACATTCAAGTTCTTCCACACATTCTCGTGTGGGGCGTCCAGCGGAAGAGCATCTGTGGAAGCACAAAACCCAGGGGCAGGATCGACAGGACTCGTGGAAATATCGAAAAGCGCAGCATTGTTTGGAACTCTCCCAACCAGTAGAACGAAAACCAAGACGGCTGAGATAGCACCAAACACGAGCACACGACGTAAACGACTGTCACCAACGATATTTCCTGGATAGGGTCCCTCGAGATCCGGTTCAGCCCCCGAGTCCTTACTGCGGGGCTGAGCAGTCTCGACTGTGAGTTTCATATCGTTGTCCGCTTGCAAGCTGTACATTGCGGCTGCCCACTAATCGTTATCTCGGAATCGTGATCATCAAGGCGGCGCGGAACTCCTTCGAATCTGACTAATAGCGCTTCAAGTTTTTTCCGAGAAACTAGCGTATGTTGTGAACCATGGTGGTATCGTGTGCGACAAAGGGCACAGAGTTTCTGTAGTATGTCGTTTGGAATGGAAGGAAATGTAAATCTTCAAGTCTGCCAGTAGTCCAGGACAAGACTACATAGTGACGATTCCAGCCTAGTACAGTATTCAATTGGTAACTAGCCAATGCTCAGATGAGGTTACGTAATTTGTTTTCACGCCGCACGACTCGGAAGCATAATGTTAGATCCTACATCATATCAACGAGACCGCTCATCAGGCCTCAGGCCTCAGGGCTGGAGGGCCTGCAGGTACAATATGGACAATTATTGTTGTCGACATGCTATTCAGAAGGCCATACTCGACATTACAAAGAAAGAAGCCTCAACTCTTGCTTCCCTCGCGTCTCGCATCAAAAAATGCTTGAATGTCGCTTTCATTTACCTCTTTCCCCTCTGCAGCAAATGGCCTAAGGTATTGCATAAGGTCATCACTTGAAGGAGAAAATGGAATCAAGTTATTACTAGGCAAGATTCACATTATAAAGCTACTCACCGCATATTCATGAATGCACGGATTCCGTCAATCGCACGATCACGAGGAACATGCTGCAGCGCGCGTAAGCCCAACTCCTCAAGTGATAGACCTGGGATAGAAATATTCAAAAACTAGGGCCAGGAAGTAAAACAAGGAGCTCATACCTGAATCAGGATCTTCGGGAGGTTCGTAGGTATCTTCTTCCTTCAAAAGATAAGGATGTTCTTCTAGGGAAGGAAGACACTATCGAATATTGAGTAACAAACGCCGCTTGAGGAATAATACTGACAGATGGACAACGACACCACCGATCTCGAAACCCCTCCGTCAGAAAAAGATCTCCAGCACCCAGGCGCCGATCGTTTTGTTCCACGGACTTCAGGATACTGAGTGCAACAGGATTTATTCGAGGAGCTGAACACGCTACTTCAGGTTCGATGTCTACCCGAGCTCTTTTTGGTTCTGGCCCATCTTCTGTAGACGAGAGTGTTCGCTTGTGTGATATTTCCGCACGACCCTGTGATGTATTTCTTTCCGGATCCCCATCGATAGTCGAGTTTGTTTGCCCGAGTGGGATTTCTAGATCATCTCGCCCTTCTGTGACATCTACCGCTGTCTCTTCCCCATAGAGGACCCTCCACGGTTCAGTCAGGTTATCACGAACAACCATCATGACGCCTAGAGTCCCCGCATATTTCTTGAGGCATGGCATTTTTGTAACGCATGATGCACACACAAAAGACTCGTACTCTGAGCCAGGAATAAGAGGCGGGGGAAGACCAGATGAAGACGCGTCCGAAATCGCGTCGTCCGCGTCTTCCTCCATGTCATTGGCGACCGGAGTCGTCTCTCGAGAGGACGGGCGTTCCCGCAAGTTCAAACACGATTCATGAAACCAATCCTGTCTTGTGTTCACAGATGCGACATGAAAAGGCAGAAAAACTGTGCACATACCTCACAGGACAGACATTGCATCATCGTTTCACGTTCAGTCTGGGCATCGTACGTTCTCCCACACCGACAAAACACAACTTTGAAGTTGGGCCCGTATCGATTCTCAGTATTTTCTGCTTCCAATGTTTTGTGGAGAGTACACGCATGCGAGAGCGCCGTCGTCGGGCAATCGCAACGGAAGTGTCGTTTGGGAAACAGCTCGATTTGTTCGTGCTCGGTGTGGCATGCGATTGAACAGGCTGAACATATGCCTCGGGTAGAGGAACATGTAAGGCATAGATATACGGCTTGTCGGATGTAACCTAAGGAATACGTGCATTGTGTGAACTGATGAGGGAGTGCGAGGGCTGCCTCACGCAGGAGCTGATCCTGGGACGCGAGGATTTCCGTGAGTGTGTTGGACATCTTTGAGGGCTGTACTAGTTAACTGCAAGATGAGGTTGAGTAACTTCCACAAAAGCGCTCCCACTCAATTGAGTGATATTCCAACATCCACATTCAAATTGATCAAATAGCGAAGCCAGGATAGTTGACTGGAGAACATAAATTTCGTGTCAAGCTAGATGGATAAACTCGATGTGTTGGTATAATAATGTTACAACATTTGCAAAAGAAAACAGCGCTAAATAGGAACAACCACGATTGCCGTTACGTGACAGGATATTGGGGTAGAGTAGTATCGGATAACATGCGCAAAGAATTTCGCCTTTCATAAAACCCTACAGTCGTTATATCGCCATTCGGGATATGACGATATAGCGGGTGCTTCAAGCGAGTGAGACCAACTGTAGTGAAAATCTATAACCGAATCATAGTCCTTGAATCTGTACAATGAGGAATTGCTTCTCGTCCTGAAGTTAAATAAGTCAGAACGAATAATCAATAAATATAGCAGATCCGCACTGTGAATTGTTCATCTAGAACGAAATGATCAAAATGAGATGACAAGCACTATCAGAGGCGTACGTACCCTCTTTGTCGTTGTGAAAGTTCTTCAGGAATGTCAGCAACTTGTCCTTATTCCTTCGTAATATCGTCTCAATCTGTGGTGGTTTCTTCGGATTCGCAACGAACACTTTGAACACGTGAAACGCCTCGAACTGGATGTTCTTGCTCTTGTCGCGTAGCAAGTTCATCATCATCTTCAAATTGGCTTCGTTTGCAATATATTTCGTCATGACGTTGAAGTTGGCCCTATCCAACAAAATTTCTCCCAACAACTTGAGCGATTGCCTCTTGGTCACGTAGTTGTTTGACAGTATCAGAGTCGTGAACGAGGTGAAAAATCGGTCATAGTTTTTATCCAGGAATTCGGCCACCATGGGTTTGTGGCGCGTTAGCGTCTCCTTCAGATTTGTATACGCGTCACAAGATATTCCGAACGTCGTCGTCTCGATATAGTGCGGAAACATGTAGAATCTGGACAAGGTCGTTGGATATAAGCGATGAATAATAATCCTGGCGATGCGTACTGTTCAGAATTCAAAAGAATTTTACACAACGATTCCTGCCGCAGCATCTCCCTTAGAACCATTCCTGTGTTGAGCGCAATGTCCTCGTTCTCATACCCTGCGAAGGTGGCGAATAGAATGTCAGGTTTTGAACCGAGATATTCGACGGTAGGCAGTCTTGAACCAATTTGTCGCCGTAGGAGGTTGTTAAAAATCTGGACAACATCCTTCCGCGACTCGAACTCGAATCGATGAATGTTGACAATGAGGTGATAGAGGAGATCGGTATTGTACGTTTCTTGGGCTAGTTGAGCGATTAATTCTGGTACTGGATCTATAACACTTGAGTGCAAGTTCGATAACGTTTGTGAAGCATTACGAACCACCGTCTCCGTACAGTATCGCCTTGATCTGCTGCAAGTTCTTGGACACATCTTCGTTTGCCTGATCGCCGGCAAATTCTCATATACACGACAATGAGAGACGCGTAGATGCTTGCCTTTCTTCTCATTTCAGACCCAGGGGGAGCAGATTCGAGTTTAGGGACAGCGTCCCTCAATCCTCTGACTAAATCCGGGGGCGTTCGAGGTTTTGTTTTGAAGAAATTCATGGGAGGCGTGGTGGAAGTTTAGGAGGGAAGTAGGAGCTGTTTGGTGGACGGCTTGACAGTCAATTAGAAGACAAAGCGATGAAAGCTTATAAACGGTACTAGAGGGCAACTGGGCGTCCTTCAGGGGATATCCCGTGCTTGAACGGGTTCCAAACACGCCGATCGTTGCGGCACGCTTGACTCACTGCCAGGGCAGGCTCAAACTCTAGACTAAAGTCTGGCGGACAGTGTCGGTGAACAAGTTAAAAAGGCACTGTTTCCTAGTTTTTATTGCTGTACACTTTCCGACATCTGTCTGCTTGACATCATCATCTAACCCTGAGCCACATTAGCCCATAAAAAGCGTACACAGTCGAGGGACCGGGAGTCATGGCGCAGTCGAATTGGATGAGGCAGGCTTGACTAAACAGCTGCTCTAGTATTCGTATCGTACGCCCGGTGCACCCAAACTCGTCCTAGGGTGTCGACCTAATGGAGTCAAGCAGGAGTCAGCGTTAAACATTATCGATCTGATGATGCACAGTGCCTCATAATCGGGCGTTCTGAGTCGAGTTAACACTATTCACATGCAGGAACAGCCCATGAACGATCTGAGGCTGGGCCCCCACTCAATTTTAGGAGAAAGGAAGCACAAGATAGACGTGAAGTGAAATTCCTCGCTCACAGTCGCTAAAGCCGCAAGACGCCTGCCAATGTGACGCTTGTAAATTTCATCCTGGCAGCCGCCCAACGAACGGAGAGTGGCGTTGTGCTTTGAAACTCGTCAGCCTTCGGTCGACAGAAAAGCTGCAGGGCTTATCTCAGGCTAGGCGGATCACGTCAACGGCAGGCCCAAATGCATTAGTACTGTAACTGCGCGTCACGAGTCTTGCCTCGCAGTGGAAGATCGTATAGGAGGGAGGGGGAATTAACTTCAGATACCATAGCCGAACCGAGGGAGGCCCCTCTTGAAACTTTGGAAATCACCTCAGCGAGTTACGGTCCTAAAATGTCCATGGTGACCGCGGTCGCGCCGTCGCGGTGCTAAAGCTTTGAGTTAACTTAGCGCCGACCCCGGGCCGCACCTTCCATTCTTCCAGCATCTCGCTTTGGACCAGTCTTGCTTTTAGACGACATGAAGAGTTTGCGATTAGGCGAAATCATCTCACGAATCCCAAGCGTCTCAACAGCAACACACTGTTACACACCCATACAGATATAATTTATTTCATATCCTAAGTAGCGATCGTCAGATGGGATATCAAGGGTATGTAATCGAAAAAACGTTCAAGTTTTCGTGGACTGATGGTGTTGTTGCTCCTCTTCATATTCGCCATTGATATCCTTTTCCCATTCTTCTGCAATGGTGGTATCGCCAATAGAGAGAAAAGTAGGCAGCGCAATTAATAGCGCAGCAGCCAACATCCCCCAATTCATACCGAACTGTGTCATCGCAGGCTTTTTTAGAGCATTCTGGTCGAAAGTCAACAAGATCGCAGGGGATGTATAAAATTTGACGACTCACCAATCGCCAAGCCATGGCACCCCCGGTGGACTGGAATGCTTTATAAAGCCCAACATATCGAGCCCTAAAAGCCTATCAGCTACCTTTCCATCCTGACGTGGAAAATACATACAGCGTCAATGGAGAATTGCTCAAAGAACCCATGGCCCAATAACATATACTCTGGAAACACGCGTCGTAGAACCCATAGAAAAAGTACAAAAGGCATGGACCAGTGACTATCAAAGAGCAATGAGAGGCCATCGGTCATTGAAGAAGAATATTGAAAACTCACAGAGACTTGCATCGGAGAAATCCAACCAGCCCGTCTTGTTGATACCATCCGCCCACTTTTGGAACGCATACCCTCCACCCCAGATCGCGAAAGTGAGCACAAAAAGGGTCGCCCACCCAATTTTAGAACGATATGACCGTGGAAAGCAGGGTAAATCTTGTAATACACCGATGAAAACGCCACCGAACATTTGAGCAAACTAGATAGTAATGATATCTAACGTGTTCGAGAAATTAAAATAAGAACACGTACCCAGTAAAGAGCGGAATTGAGAGATCTTGATCTAATAGTGAAGGTACGGCCATTCACAATATTCTGCTGATACGAGTAGGGTATGTTGGCACAGAAGCTGCAAGGAAGAGGTTAACAAGGGATATTGCTGCACAAAAGAGGAGATACGTGCAACATGGGAATAAGAAGGACGATCCTCCAATTAAGGACGTAGTAGAGGTATCGGAGTGGCAGCCAGAAATCGATAGCAGTCGGTTCACGATTTTGAGCACGAGTTCCATCTGGTCTGATTACTTTCGTAGGAGGGACGATGAAAGCACCAAGCAACCAGCCAAATGCCATCACGGCAATGAAAGCAATGTCTACATTTTGTCAATCGGATTCCAGCAAAGTGAATCTTAAAGTGACCTACAAGTGCTGTCGGAGACTGTACCAGATGTGGAATTAAAATTCAACCCAAAAGCCATGAATCCACCCACAGATCCGCCAAGGTTGAATATAAACCAAAACAGACCGATGGCGCGACCTTTCTGGCTTTCAGCTGGGTAAGCGATCATGATATCTCCTTGAGCGATCCATAAAAATGCCGCCCCCACACCCAGGATTGCGCCAGAAGCTATCACGAAAGCCGAGTTCTTGGTGTCTGCAGAGAATCAGGACAGTGTCCGAAATTCGATGCAAAGGAAACGCGACACACGATTGTAGCACAAAAGGGCACCAGAGTAAAGTGGATAAGTCCATCCGCCGACAAGCAAACAACCTCGAGGACCGATATGGTCAAAAAGCAGGGGAACAATGGTAAACGCAGATGCAGCAGTAGCAGCAAGAAGGGCAACCGTCGCGTTAGCCGCTCTGTGAAAAATTAGAACTGCGGCGTCTATGACTTGAGAAAACATACACTGTGGGATCCAGCTGAAGATATATTTAAGAACCGAACTTTATCTGAACATCTGAACACCTAGCACGCACCTGTCCCGATCCACCAATACCGGCTATGGAATTATACATTCCTTGAAGAATGTTGGAATCATGACTTGTTGAAATACTAGTTTTCGTTACCCACCAGGACAACAAAAACATATGACGCTGATTAGCCATAGCTGGGTCCACGAACTGTACCAGAAAGCAAGCTTGGAAGGGACTCTAAGTTCAGAGACGACGCTTTGACTCTCGGCGACGCTCTCCCTATATGTGATACTATGCACACCATGTACATCCGTCATGGTGGATAGAGGAAAATGAGTAAGGGCTTCCAACTTGGATCATCGTTTATAGTAGAAGCCGGCAGAATAATCGACGCAGGGTCTGGATCCAGCAAGTGCCCGGATAAGCTTTGGATGCAACTCCACATGCAGTGTACCTAACGGTACCGAGTACTACGGAATATCACGGCGGCTCGGGCCGGTCCGATGGTGTTCGAGAGCGTACATTGCCGGCCCGGGCCCACTGGAGCTCATCCGATTGTTGTCTTCAACTAATGTGGTCGAGATAACGGCGAGTGGTAACTTTAGCCGTCAAGTTCTCTTCCCTAACATGGCTTCAGAACCTCCTCTCTCTTCTCTTTCTACTGAACTCCCGAATCCGGCCACGAGTACCATCGATAGCTTGACTTCTTTGGATTTGGTCACTCTCATTAACTCCCAGGACGCTCAGGTTATCGAATGCATTAAACCCGTCTTACCTGACGTATCTCGTGCTATCGACAATATAGTTCCACGCGTTCGCAAGGGGGGACGTGTAATTTACTTTGGAGCTGGAACTTCCGGTCGCTTAGGCGTCCTTGACGCATCAGAATGCATGCCCACATTCAATTGCGATCAATTCATTGGGATAATGGCTGGCGGTGATGACGCCATACGAAATGCTAGTCCATTTATCTCCTCTTTTGCTGATAATAGCTAAGGAATATGTACAGGCCAAAGAAGATGTCGAGGATTTGGAGTCAGCAGGGGAAGCTGACCTCATTCAAATCAAGCTTGATCCAGAAAGAGACGTTGCTGTGGGTTTGACTGCCTCGGGTCGTACCCCATATGTTCTCGGTGGTCTTCGCTACGCTCACTCAATCGGATGCTTGACTATCGGTGTTACCTGTACTTCTCCAAGTGCAATGTCCCTAGCTCAGTTCATTGACATACTAATTTCACCAATATCTGGACCTGAAGTTGTGACCGGGTCGACTCGATTAAAAGCGGGGACCACGACGAAGCTAGTAAGGTAGACTTGATCCTTTGTTTTTCCTCAAGCAAACCATTTTTTTGGCAGATTTTGAACATGTTATCCACTTGCAGTCTAATTCGTTGTGGAAAAACTTTTGGCAACTTGGTCAGTACCAGAGTTAAAATAGATTGGACTTCTCATGTGTTAAGCCGTAGCGTCAGATGGTCGACCTGCGAGTTTCGAATATCAAGCTGCAGGCTAGGGGGCGCGGAATAATCCGGGCAGTCAATAAGGAGGGTGTTTATATGCCGTCATCATCGGTGCTGGACACCGAACCTTCCAACGATACCCTCGACTCCTTAGTAACCCAGTGTGATGGCAGTGTAAAGCTGGCGATTATTGTTGGTCGCACCGGATGGTCTGTTCAAAGAGCGCGTACAGAATTGGAGGCTCAGCAAGGAATTCTTGCACAGGTATTGAATTCCGCGACTCTCTCAAGATCCATCATCCCCCCTTCAACTGCAATATTCAACCTCTGTGTAGACGGAGGAGGGACTTCAACAAGGGTAATATTGTCCTCCCCAACAGGGAATATACTCGCACGCGGCATCTCAGGTCCCTCGAACGTCTCTACTATAGGGATCGAAGGCAGTCTGATGTCTCTTCGAGTTGCTCTTACTAAGGCTCTCGATAACCTTTCATCTCCTTTGCCGCTCGAACACGTTCGTTTCAATCGCGCATGGGTCGGACATGCTGGCCTTGATCCTAATTCGCGACCCACCGTATACAATGCATATGTGGAGAAGCTCGAGGCGCTCCTTAGCTTGCAACTGGGCGATTGTTTGAAGGTCACGAGCGATGCAGAATTGCTCACGGCATCATTGCTATCGAAGCCTCAGAAACAAGGTGTTGTTCTCGTCGCTGGAACGGGCTCTGTTTGCATGTTGTTCCTTCCGAACGGTGAGACAGGCAACTTAGAGCTGGTAAATCGATTAGGCGGGCTGGGCTATCTACTTGGGGACGAAGGCAGCGCATATTCAATCGGTCGACAAGCGATTAGACGCGCGCTTTACCCGCCATCTTCTGATGGCAAAATTCTTGCAGAGGAAGTGATAAATTTTTTAGGTATTCAGTCGGTTGGGGATCTCATTCCTCTCGTCTATAAGGATGCAAATTCATCCAAATCATTGGTCGCCTCAGTGTCACCTACTGTTCTGGCCCTTTTTGAGAAGGGCAACTTATGTGCTGAAGCAATTGTGCAAGAGGCTGTCGAACATCTCACAGATATGGTTTTACAAGTTGTGCCAGAGACAGCAGGAAGTGAGATAGCAGTATGTGTGACAGGTGGCCTTACGGAAAGCGAAGGGTTCAGGAGGGCTTTTGTGCGGCAGATGGCTGAGAGGAACGCAGAATTTGGAAATATTTACTGGGTGGATGATCCTGTAGTAGTCGCGTGCCGTGGTCTGTGATGAGATATATATACACTGCATGCACGGACAGATGACCACAGGTGAAATTCAAGCAAGCGAACTTTTTTCAAATCTTACGTTCATCAGGAAGGACTCGGAATAATTCTATGTTCCGAACCTTCGGTACGCTGGAAATGATGCGGTGCTTTGATGTACCAGTCAGTGATCTGGCAGCGCCTCTGAAGCCTTTGTTCGATCGTGTCATCCGGCTCAGCGGTCTTCATGAAATTGACCCACCACCTTCCACCATTCCCTCAGAGTTTCAAGTCCAGGTTCCTAGCCGTGCTGATTTCTCCGCAGCGCGCGCCATCCGCTTTTTCATCTCTACGGCATTTCCATAAGACCCGAAAATGATCCATCAGTCCCGACTAGAAGCGTCGGTAGCTGAGTGGCACCTTCAAGTTTGGAGCTAAGTTCTGATAAGTTTGGATTGATGGGCCTCCTGTCGAGCTGGAAGTGGTGCCGAAATGATTTTTATCCAGAGGGCGGGCACAATAGGGTTTCTCTTTCTGCCCCCTCACCGTTGGTTTCCATGTTAGATCATATTCGTCGTGCTTGGAGGCTCCGGGCCAATGACAAGAATGGCACAAGCACCGGCGACGTTGGTTCTGGTGGACAGTCCTCCCCCACTGGGGTATCACTCAGCCCAAAGGACAGCTCCAGCTCACCTGAACCAAAAACTTCAGATGCGTTACAACCCTCACCTACCGTGAATCACACTCCTTCGGATACAACCACCACTGTCACTACTCATTCTGATCCGTCTCATTCATCTACTGATACCCTTCCTATCTCCACCCCTTCTTCCGACAAAAGTAAACCTACCGATTCGACGACATCGACACTCGGAAAGCCTACAACTTCTTCTGAACCGGCTTCCTTGGAGAGCTCTTCATCTCCTACCCCTCCGAGTGTTTCCACTCCCAGTATATCCAAGCCGATCGAGTCCATCCAGTCTACTATTACTTCCACATCTTCTCCAAATAAGAGCAAAAACACTGATTCGACGTCGTCCCAGCCGGTCGGAAAGCATACAACCGATCCTAATACTTCTGGAACACCTTCCTTCTCCTCAAGCTCTCCATCCCACACGTCTTCGAGTGTTCCCCATGTCAGCTCTAGTGAATCTACGTTGATCGAGTCCAGCCACTTTACTGTTACCTCCTCTTCTACATCATTTTCGGACAAAAGCAAACCTACGAGTTTGACTGATACCAGACCGTCTAGCCAACTTTCTCCCTCGGGGAACTCCTTATCCCACACTTCTCTGAGTGTTCCTAGTTCCAGCTCAAGTACACTCACGACGACTCAGTCAAGTGACTCTCCTACAATTATTACATCGACATCTTCTTCAGGTAAAGGCGAACCTACTCATTCGACGCCGTCACCTTCATCCGTCTCGAAATCTGTTGAAAATCATTCAACTGATAGCTGGACGTCTAGTTCTTCCTACACTTCTCCGAATGATTCGCAGCCCTCTCCATCGCACAGCGGCAGCACAGGGTATCCAGGATCAACTCCGGTCCCCGGATCGAGTAGCACCCACGAGCCCTCTCCATCGCAGGGCGGCAGCTCAGAGCATCCCCCTCCACCTGGATCAACTTTGGTACCTGGATCGAATAGCACCCCGGAGCCCTTTCCATCTCAAGGCGGCAGCACACAAGTTTACTTTCCACCAGCATCAACTCCGGTCCCGAAACAGCCGAAACCCGAAACATCCACTCCTGCATCTGTTCCGCCTGTGGACGTGTCGCACTCTGTTCCTGATGGACCGCCCACACCAATTTCTTCTGGAGTTGATTCAAATACGCCAGCCTCTACTCCCATACCAACGGTGACACACAGTGATCCACTAGGCAATCCTGGCAGCCCCCATACCGTTGAAAGTTCGAATGTAGCGCCGCCAGAGCCCCTTCATTCTGCACCTCCTAGTGCTGCTGGACCAGATGTCCCGAGCACTCCACGTCCCTTAGATAATCAGAATTCGGTCACTGGAGGAGGTATGTCCATTTCGATTTCGTCATCATGACGCTCAAATTATCTAATTCTGAGTGTATCTGCGTCAGAACCTCCCTCTTCAACATTCAGCAGTCTTGTGGATGGCTCGACAACTTCCGAGGTCCCGAGCCAGCCACCTCCAGCTCGAACGTGATTTTTTCTCTCTCTAATACTTCACTGCATCGAACTGACGTATACATTAGCCACTTTTCTGTTGCTGTCGGCGCGGTTGCTCAATCATCCGATCACGGAAGCTTCGTTACGGCAACCAAGACGTTTGTAACAGTCGACTACTCCACAGTTGGAAGTGGCACTCAGCAAAGCGTCATTCCTGTGACACACACAACAACTGGTACTTTTGTCAGCATACATCACCCCGGTGCATCAAGCGTGAGTAATAATGGTGGTGGCAGTGACAATGGGAATGGCGGGAACAGCGGCAGCAGTAATGCTGGCGGTAGTCGAGTCAATCTTGGAGTAATCATGGGACCCATCCTAGGATTCCTACTCTTGTTATGCGCTCTTGTTTGGTTCATCTGTCGTCGTCGTCGTTGTCGCCGTGTACGGACCAAACATCATCATGCCCCGAGCTTGGACTACAGGTTTGGTGCTACTCCTTTTGCGGACAAGCTCCCGAAGGCTGCGCCAGAGATGATTCAGGCGGAGACGACAAATCTTAACTCGACCGTACTTGATTCACCTCAGTCTGGGAATCCGTTCCTAGATCCCGTTGCTTTGAACTCCAGGGTTGATATTTCGGCCCATGAACAACTGCTGTCGGTAGATTGGGGCAGTTCCTCCTCGGAGTATTCATCCCGCGTAGTGTCCTTTGCTGAGTCCGAAACGGAATCTATCGAATCGTTATCAACTGTTCGATTTGCAACCGCCACTGCTCTCAGCACCGCTACACCCTCGATGGTCACCCTAGGAAGAGATACATATTCTGTAGATCCGTTCGCAGACCCTGTTCCTGCGCTACCTGATAGGACGTCACGAACAGAAACCGCAACTCCGAATGAGCCTTCTTCATCTTGGCGTGTACCCAGTCTCAACTTATCAAACTTGACCGACGTTATAAGAAGTAACGAGGAACTCTTTCAGGCCGGGTCGAGTGGTTGATGACCTCAAATATCTTTTTATCTAACCTTAATGATTTTATTTGCGGTATTATTGCAATTCTTACTTTCTCTTGAGGCATGGAACTGACCGGTGATATAATGCCAATAATTTTCTGCGTCGATACTGCATTGCTATCCTTTGTTGTCCATTGTTTAGTTTCACATCCGGCACTTGCTGCTTATTTAACATTTTCATGTTTGCACATAGTTGTACGCTTTCTATTTACACTTTGCAGCAAACCCCATACCACTGACCTGTAGCTGATAGATTTGTTTGCTTTGGTTTCCATGTGCATCACAGATTGATCAGGACAGACAAATAAATAAAAATAAGTTGCTGAATGATGAGGAATGTTTGACAGCCGTGATTTGTTGGAAGGTAGAATGCCGGATGTATCGGGGCGGAAGGCCGGTGGCACTCAAGGCAGACCTTAGTGTCTAACAGTTGAACCGCATTAGGAATTCTGATCATAGTCCCGAACAGGACTCCAGGAGGAACAAGCATGTCAACCACTTTTTCCCTGCCAGACTGAGGCGATAGAAGAGTATATTGTCGGGGTGCGGCCTTGACGAATGACAAAATGGGCCGCATGTTTGAAAAGAGCGCCACCCTTGCTGCGAGCATCCGGAGATACTGCACTAGGGTTTCAGAGAGTCGCGCTTTTTCATACAGACTGATGTGCTCAAAAACGCATTGGGCAACATAGTCGCTCAACAGCTCCGAGTCTGTGCGTGTCTTCTTTCATTCGTTGTCGATTGGTTCCACTCTAATGAGACGGTGGCTCGTACTGGAATCAGAAGGAAAGTGTCCCATCGTTGCGCGGGCGAAGTTTTCCATGGACACTATGTTGCGCAAAGCTTCTTCGATGAGGTCCAATTCTTCCAATCCGCCTTTTGAGAGTTTGGTAGCATAGTCGCGGAATTCCACGGAAGATGGAGTCCATCTTCTGTGCAATCCTACGACTCTGCTACCGAGCTCTTAGAGAAGGCTTTTGGGTGACAAGTAAACTGCCAAACGCACGTCAACTGTAAGCAACGATCAGGAGCAACCACATTTCACACCTGCCGAAATACATAGACCCCCATGACCACGTCCATGTTGGCATATAGCAGATCCTTGCTGGGCACTTGTGAGCGAAGCTGTACCAATGGGTCCTATCTGGAGAAGTAGCTACAGGTACTCTACCCTTCCGAAATAACAGGTAAAATGTGTCGGGAACCGATTTGAGCTTATCGCTGATATTAACCAATGCACAGCATCCTGGGTCAGTATCCAACTCAGGGAAACGGTACCCACTCAATAACGACATCTTTCTGATGCCCTTATCGTCGAATATGTGAGGGTGTGAATCCGTACGTATCACAGTAGATTGTGGCCTTGCCGAGGGTCATTCGACAAAGAAGTACATAGGTCAGAAACACCGTTTTTCCTAGTACATGAAATCCGATAAATCACACCAGCATGGGTATATAAATTGTGTACCGACCAATGCCAGTTGGCCTATGACAATCGTCGCA
This sequence comes from Sarcodon aspratus, assembly GCA_003313825.1. NCBI lineage: Eukaryota > Fungi > Basidiomycota > Agaricomycetes > Thelephorales > Thelephoraceae > Sarcodon > Sarcodon aspratus. The sequence continues at coordinate 122,662 of QLOR01000416.1, forward strand.
TGGTGTTGGCCGGAAAAACGCTTCGTGTCCTCGGAGCAAGACCTTTGGAAATGCTCCAACGCCTCGACAGATCTGATGATAGCAGAAGCTTTTGCCATTCCTCATCTTCAGACTACAATAGGTTCCTGAACATCTCGAAAATCTCAGGGAGAGTTTCAAGTCTCTGAAACGGACCTCTGCTCCTGAGTGCTCAATAACCGTCAAAGTCAGCTGCTCCGAACTATCCTCCACCTCCAATGACAACAGGTCTGGAATCTGGACACTATGCTTGACAAATAAATCTTTCCCTCCTCGCCAAAAATGCTCGTGAAGGTTGAGAAGATCGGCGTCTGAGACACACATCAGAAGAATACAGTACAATAAAGACACAGGTTGCGTACCTGGCTTCAGAATTTCGTGAATACGAGCTCGTTTGGTGGGACGCTGATCTGACTCTGGAAAGCTGTCAATCAGCCGTCAGCCGAGGTCAACAAGCACTTACACTCATCGTCGGGATGCTGCACAATGATGTGAAGACGCTCACGCTCAGGTCTATCCGTGAATACGTTCGACAGTTGCGACAACGGCCCCAACCCTTCACCCGGGATATGGCCTTTCCCGTTGATCGTGTCGAGTGAATACAAGTCCGTGATGTTGACCTTGCAGAGTATGAGATCGTCAACATCGACGGATCAAATATATATTGGCATCATCGACACACCTTCCAAAGCTTGAGAAGATCAGCATCAATACCATCAAATACCGTCTTCATGTCCTTGATCGCTGCTCTCTTCAGGCCGTAGATCGTCTTTGCTTTTGCAATCTCAACAATAAAAATCCGCGGCGGGTCTTCGCCAAGGAGCCAACAATTGAGCTCAAGCATATCAGACATATTGTTTGAGGCCAAGCTTGCAGTAGCAGGAACAATAGGCGAGTTGACTCCTGAGTGGAGTCAGCCATCATGGGAGCTGCGATCGGCCACTGATCCTCTTAAATTCCTCACGCGCGTTGACTGGGAGCATATGTTCGCTTCCATTTCGTATGATGTGATTTCTATCTACTTCCCTTTGCTGTTTGGTAGGGTATAATAGGGTAGGCATCTATCACTGTTCCACAGCATCCCTCAATGGACCAGGTCAAAGACAGCGGCATATAACCGATACCTTTTCGTGACCCTACCATGTGCATGTCCATTGTACAATTTGTAACCGTGAAGTGTCCTAGCAGACCTGATCCCGGAGGAATCCATGTCGATTATCTTGAACTTGGGCTATGGATGTTTTGTTCCTAATAAATTATTTCAACCTGTAATGCCCGTCACGGCCTACCGACTAACCCCAAAGCAAAATGCCAGATAATGGAGTCATTCGCCCCCGACTTGCTTGGCAGCTTGGGCATGAGATTTGAGAATGGCTCAAAAAGAATGTACAGAATGAAGCTTACAATCCTACAATGTTACAAGCTTGGATTACAACGTGATAGAGGAAGTATGTAACCGCAAGTTTCGAAGACCATACGGTTGGTAGTAAAAGAGGGTCCAAAACGCCAGTTCTCCGGGCCTCCATCATTAGAAGATGCAGAGTGTTCAGAAAAGTCTACATGACTGTCAATAAAAGTAGTATGAAATAGTATGTACAAAGGCTTACCAAAATCATCCCTTTCGTCATTACCACCCCCTATCTGGTTCGGATCTTGCTCGGGGGTGAGTTTGCCATCGTTGACTTGATCAAACAGGTGTTTAGTTGGCTGGCCATTATACTCGTCTTTATCATTAACGCTATCACCAGTATTGCCACTGCCACTGCCACTGTCACGGACCACAGTTATGGGTAGTCCGAGTTTGGACACCTGTATAAGAACGCGGATTTCCAGGGCAAGCCGAACCTCTTTAATATCTGAAGTCAAAACGTCGATGGCACAAAGAAAAGTCGTCAGAGTTACTGGAAAGGCAACAGGTAGGTGCCAAAGACGCCTGTGAGTGAACTCAGGGTTAGACGGAGAAAGGGGAATTCGGCCATAAGCAACTGGGATAGGAGAAGAGGAAAGTGCGAGAACATCGAAGATACGAGCAACGTTTGGATCTTCGGGAGAAGTGCCAGGTGGGGCAGGTACAAATTCATTGGCACGAAGTAGGGAAAGGTTTGGTTGGCTACCAGTGAGGATTCGATACCGATCTTCTTTGAATGGCTTTAAAACGATGATGGAATACAGTGAGACAAATGGAAGGATGGCTTTAACATCAGGTAGGCCGTCAGTTAGACCATTCGTTAGCATGCGATATATCTAGAAGGCAGAGTATCACACAAACATTAAATCTGAGATCGGAGATAGGGCCATACCTCATGCAGTGGCTTGTGGTCGCTAGGGAGCGTCGCTAGCAGGGAACTCTTATACCATTGTAGAACCTCTTTTGCAGGAGATAGTACAATATGTTTTGCAGTAAAAAATGCGAGGTGACAAGTTGGGCATTCTGAATGACAGGTGAATTCACAGACTCAGATTAGGCGGGAGTGCTTGTACTCACGGATCACGCCATTGACCGGAGCAGAACGCACATAACCCTCCTTAATGAAGCCCAGCTCTATGCCCATGTTCAACTAAGCGTTGCGCAAGTGGTAAGTCATTGCTGTGCCACGATGAGGGTGAGATTGTAACACACCTGCGTCCGGCCAAAACCAGCGGCATCGAGAATGCGAACGCAACGGGCGCCTGATGCAGGGAGTTCATTCAGGCAGATGGAACATCGGTTATGATATGTCCTGTGTATCGTAGCTTTAGTCGTCTCAGAAAAGGTTTCGCTCGGCATGGTGGCAGACTGGCAGACGATGAGAAGAAATGCAGTGAACACCAAAGTGACCAAAGTGATCTTCGTTTTGAGACATCACCAGAATCGTGAGGGGGTCAGAAAGTCTGAACGACTGAGTCACAATTCATGAACGATGAAGGACCTTGAAGATAGTCTTGAAACGCCGGGTGTGGTATACAGCAGATGTAGATCGTCAGTGAAGTTGCCAACCTGGGCCTTGTAAGTTAACCGATTTCAGCGCGGCTAATATCAAAGTTTCGTGCAACTTGGACTCATGCTGCGAAATGTTTTGTGTTGCTCGTTTCTCTTTGCCCTATTTGTATCTGGCTATGGGGATCAAGTAGTCCTTCAGCAACAGCAGGATCCAATTTTGAGGCGGTTTTCAGTAGAATCTGATTATGACGTCCGAAGGTTGCTAGCTACCGCGCAGGTCAGTGTTTCCCCCCTACTCACAAACAGGTGATGTTATGTTGAAGACCAACATACAGGAATACAATCTAGACGTCTGGCAGACCACAAATTCTCATATCGATATCTATTTCCCTGAAAACACCCCTGTTCCTGGAGTCATTAATGCTCCATTCACGGAATGGCACATCCCATCCACACCACCGACTTTGAATCATTTACGATCTCGACCTTTGTGGAATTTATCTTCCTTCTCTAGTTCTGCTTTCCATGACGAGTACCATTCACTTGCCGAGATTGAGGAGTTTATGACCGAATTGTCGACCTCGTTCCCGGAGTTGGTCCAAATAACACCTTTCGGACGGACTGCTGAACAGAGGGAGATGTTGGGGATGAGAATCTCCAAGACGAGATCAGACAAACGACGGTCGACTCTCAAACGAAAAATGGGGATTGTTATAATAGGAGCTCAGCATGCACGCGAGGTATGTCCCTTGATTATTTTCTGATGATCCCTCTGCTTAAACAGTTGCTAGTGGATCTCTGTATCTACAGCTCTTTACCTGTCCCACGCACTCGTTGCTAATTCATCTGAACCGTTTTCAATCTTACATTTGCTTGATACCTATGTAATTCGAGCTCTTTCTTTAAGCTCCCTGCTTTGTTAACCCATGCTCGATAGGACTTTTATATATTACCCGTCGCCAATCCGGATGGATACAGGTTTTTCTGTCTCCAATATTCAGGTTTTCAACTCCTCACAAAATACTTTCCGACTCATGCACAGGTATACGTGGGACTCTGATAGATTCTGGTGAAATTATCTTGACTGAGTCTCGTTTCTTGAGCTTACTGTTCTACAGGTACAAGAACAGACAAGTTCTTGGTCCCAAAGAAAAATGCATAGGCGTTGACATGAACAGGTATGTCGTGGTTCCGTTTTATCTGGCAACAAAGCTAAAACATTACATACAGGAACTGGGCAAGATCTTGCTATATTCATTCTACTCTTTCATTGACATCTGGACTAAGGGATACAAATGGAAAGCTTCCGTCGACTCTCAACTGCAACCAGCAGACCCATGTCACCATTGGTATCCTGGTACACGCCCTTTTCAAGCTCCCGAAGTTAACAACATCGCAAACTATATCGCAACGCTATCAAAGATCGAAATATTGCTAGATCTGCGAAGTTATGGTCAAATGAGTCAGCAATTTCAATCATTAATGTTTATACGTACTGAACTGGCGCCGGATACGCAGTATCTACGCCTCTGTCTCATTCTTGCAAACGAATACCTAAAGATGCCGAGGATCAGCTCGAGGCAGCCTTAGGAGCCGCACATATGATTGCAAAGGTTCATGGAACCCAATATACGGTATGTAAATTGTAATTTCCGCCCTTATGGAATTATCAACACGCCTCTTTTCACAGACCGGAAGACTGTGTTCAACATTATACAAGTTAATCCTCCTCCCCCTTCCTGTAATATGGATCGGCTAATTTGATAATAGGGCCCCGGGAAACATCGTTGATTGGATGTACAAACGCAACGGTATCAAGCATACCTATGCTGTCCATCTGCGAGATACAGGGACCGTACGTCCTCTTCTACCTTCTCTTATGGTTACCGTTAGGCTCATAGGATGGTGTCTAGTACGGATTTGCACTCCCTGCAGAGTGGATCAGACCTGTCGGAGAAGAGAGCGCAAAAATGGTCGAATACCTTGCAAAATTCATCGTCACCATTGGACCTTGATCTGTCTCTCGCAAAATTCACACAAAATCCACCATGCGACCATCTTTACTACGTTCTGACATGTCTTCCCTTGTATAGTGTATTTGTAACATTCCATTGTATTCAATTGCTGTTTGTGGCTCTCGCAAAAGGCCAACATTTACAGTATAGATAATTCACAAGAAATAAATCGACATGATGTATATATGCGCTACATATAATGCAAGGAGGACAAGGTGAGGAGTGAGCGGGAGTAGGCACGATGAAAAATACAGAAAGGAAGAAAATAAAGAATGTATGAGATAGAGAAGAAATGCAACGAGTACAATGATGTACGATTGATGATTAGTCCACGAATCATTTGGCCAGATAGACAGAACTGTGTGAACGTGAGTATCGCAAGAACGCGAAAAGACGTAGGTCTAGAAAGAAAGAATAAACGGACAAGTTTGCGAAAGGCTCATGCTCCCACCGGTCCATAACACAGCTACATCCCCCTGCTCCTCTTATCATCAAGTTCCAATTTGCCAATAACCTCCTCTGAGGCAATACTAACACCACTCCTAACACTACCCATGCTTCCGTAACGTGGTCTCACACCCCGCCCCATCATGATCATTCCAGGATCGTCAATCTCAGGCGTAAACCTTCCCCTCTGCAACCCCAAAGGTGAGGAATCAGATCGCATCCTTTCATGACCCCTGCCTCCACCTCCCGTAGCAGGACCATGAGACAGTCCCTCCAAACTCGCCAAAAATACCTCATTCATTTGACGTAACTTCTCGTCCACAGCGGAGGCACTTGTCAACATAGGTTCTCGACTCCCACTTATTCCACTTGGTTCACCACCTACGAGTATGTCTGGTCGGTCTGGGATCACACCCAAGGTAGGCCATGCAGGAAGTCGAGAGTCCTGTTCGGCGGCGCGCAAAGGTCTCCTAGAGTCTATATCTTGCACGAACGCAGAAATATCGTCATCATCTGTGTTAGTGCTCAAATATGACGCGCTCTATAAATAAGGCCGTCAACCAACATGAATGTGTCTGAAGGTGAGTGAAACGTACTCCTGGTCTTTCAGCTTGCTCTTTCCTGTCAGCGCCTCCGCTTCCTGCACTGCCTTCACTACCTGCACCTCCAGTAGCCGCATAACGATGTCCGAAACTACTAGAGTATCTCCTTCCAGAACCCGTCGCTGGCCCGTCGAGACTATTTCTCTCGCTAGATACAGCACCACTGCCTAGATTTGATGGATTAATTGGTGGGGAGTGCTTAAACCCGAATGTAGTGACAGGTGAAGGGGAACTCCGTATCGGAGAAGGCGGCAGTGGTTGAATGGGCGACCTCCCCGATTGAACCTGCAAAAGTTGAGGTTGAGGACGAGAAGGCAGCGACGGGCCAGATAGAGGCGAATGCTGCCTTAAGGAAGGTGAAGGGGAATGCAGGGACGAAGAACCCGCCGCAGTAGATAACGTCGACGACTTGAATGGGTGTAACGTTTTGATGTTAGGTCTGCGGGCCTGAGACGGGCTGCCTGCTGGCGATGAGCTCAAGGAAGGTAGGTCTTTGACTCCTCCGATGCTAGTAGCACTCTCTTTCCTCAACCGTGAAGCCAATTGAGCCTCATCTCTAGCAGAGCCGCCTGATCTCCGCGAGGATGAACCATCTGAAATACCAGAAGCAGCCCCGGATTCAAACCCAGAGATATTACGGGCTCGTAAAGATGGTGCAATAATTCCACGGCTGTTAGGACTGACACTGTGGTCGCCACCACTCCCTGGAAAAGGTGTTCGCGAACTTGTCGGTGGAGGAAGAATAAATCTGTCAGCAGTAGAAGGAGGTGATCGAGGTAAAGACGTCCGCAAAGGCAAACTGGCAGGAGGGGAAGTGGAAATCGAATCACGCTGTTGATTCTTGCTTAAGGTGGGAGTAAAATCTGGGCCTTCGTCTAACGACAAGAATCGTGATGAAAGCAGGGACTCTAAATCATCTAATCGAAACTGGGGACAGGTCAAATATGTAGCAGAGAGCGAGAGAGTGCCCATAGGATGGGGAATAGATGGAAACTCGTGCGACTCTGTCGAGAGAGAAGAAAAAGAGGTAGCAAGCGGCGTGTCTGTAAGTGAAGGGTGAGCAACTGTCGTGCGTATGTACGACTATCGGAACAATCAAGTCACAAAAGATGTGATCGTGACATGGGTCATGAGGCAGGCGTGCACTCACCGAAGCCTAAAATATGATCGTCTGTCCCTTCGCCGCGCAGACGTAATTGAATGCCGAAAGCGCCAATTCCTCCCCCACCTGCCCGTCTCCTCAGGCGCTTATGTAGCTTCCACGCTGGCAGTATTCGAAGGAGAGTGTACACGCTTCGAAACAGCGGTATGCCATGCTTATAGATGGTCGAGGGAGCGACGTCTGACGTATGCTCTGAGTTGCCTTTCGTGAATACAATAGCCCACGACTCGAGTAAGATGTATTTGGGGGTAGGCTCAATGCGGACGCGGGAAGAGTCCGGCGCGAGGTGGACAAGAACTTGGTTGTTGATAAGGTCTGGGACGCATAATAACACCTGTAGTTCAAACGCTGGTGTGGAATTGGAAAAGGATATGGACCGGTAAAGACGCAGATTTTCTTTAAACATGTCTGATTCTGGCGTCTCGAGATTGAACTATGCCATATTGTGAGAGACCGCCGAGTCATAAATAGACAAGGACTGACCCATTTGTCCCCTTTCCCCTGCGCGGACTGTTCGATGGTAGACCTTGCATTATTGATGATGAGGACAAGCTTTGTGTAGAAACGATAGGCAATCTGGTCAGCCTTCTGTGTGTCATTCGATGACATGGCGGGCGAAAGAGGAAATTATAGAATTGGGTATCGAGTGAAGGTAGACATGAGGTCTTAGAATAATCAAAACAAACGAGTTCCTGGTGGCAGTGGGCACCTCAACAGTGCGCTAAACAGGCAGAGTCGAAATGGTCGAGAGCGCCGAGAGTAAGCGCCAGTTCCCTATTTGGTCACTGGTCATATTGAAAGTCTCCGGCCGCAACGGTGACTGCAGACTTGCAGCATATTAGCCACGACACGATGTGCACCGCATTCGCTACCAGTACTGGCTGTCCCACTGCGTCCATCGCCACAATTCCCAAGGTGCACCACTGCATACCCTAACCACGATGGCACTATTACGACGCCATCTTCTCAGGATGGACGCCAAATTATTTACTACTCAGCCAGAGTACAGCAAGGACAACATACAAACCACCAACTCGTTCAGGTCATACAACCTTCAGAAGAGTTACAGATATATAAACAGATTCCAAGGCTAACATAAAAGGATGTAGGACATGCACTCGCATCAAAGTCATCTCTTCTTGCAATATTGTGACTTGAAGAAACCAGTTTTAGCCATCAGTGTGTGTGCGTGTCTGCACTTCTCTATGCTTGACCTAGCAAAGGCTCGATTTCTTACAGACGCCCCTGTCTTTTGTATCTTTCAACGTCTATAAACCTGTAAACTTCCTCGTCTCGCGGCACGGAGTCACGGACTATGGAAATTTTGTTGTGGCAGAAGAAAGAGCTTTGGACGTGGTCAAACTTGCGATGCACCTTGTAAAGACTGAAAGAACCATCTTGTCAAGCAGACAACTCTGTCAACGAACAGTTAATTTCTTTTCGGGTAGACACGTTATCTTGACGCCTATGTACCTCTGGGTTCATGTTAAAGACGATCTGGCCTGTTTCGATGCGTCAGAGTCTGGACCCATTGTATAGGTTCGCAGGTGGATAATATGTTTCAAGACTACGCAAGAAATGTTGTCGGGACTTGAGGAAGGATACTGTCGACGTTCATAGATCCTCAGAGCTTCATCAAGGACCCGAATCTCGGTAAGAAAGACCTATAAGAGCAGTTTTTGAATGAACAGTGCTTCGATTCGTCGTTCCTCATAGGACTGTGTGAGACCTCCGGTCGGAATCCAAGGTTATAGCCACAGTTACGCGAAAATCATAAGGATGGTCAAGAGGATCAAACGTATGACGAAAGCTGTGCGTTCCATCACCGTCGTCACTCTTCTGAAAGTCATCCGATTCACTCCAATTACGACTGCGCATTACCGAACCTCCTCTCTCCACAACAACCTCACGGATCCCAAGTCTAAACTCCCGCAATGTTCAAGTCTGCAGCCACAAAAATTGCTCATAATTCTACTCTGCCAGCACTAGCCGGCAATCATGATTTAAGATTGCTCCAAGATGTAATTACATCCCAGAAAACCGTTCTACAGTCGTATGCCTTCTTAAATTTCATGGCTTCAACACTCCAGCTTACTTGGCCCTAGTTTATTGAAGCTAAGCATCGATTTAACAAAATCATCCGAGGCTTTGAAATGTTGGGGTATAGGCGAAGGTGAAGATCTTGCAGTAAGTCACTGTGCCACGCTTTTCCTGACTCGTGCTAAGACATACTGCTTGCAGGACACCTTATCAGCATGCACTACACTCATGGGTCACTTCTCGACCTCACTGGCGTCGTTTTCAAACAATATTTCCCACATACGCGAGTGTTTGAAGTCTGTGCGTTCCCGTGAGGAAGCCCTCGACGAATTGCATCGCCGAAGAAAATCTCTACTCAGCAAAGCTGACTCTGCGGAAAAGAAGCTAAATAGGATGAATTTGGATCATAAGAATTTTCGCCAACAAACAGATGTCTTGCTGGGTTTCCGAGAATCGATCAGGTCTCTGGACGTCGAGATTATGAACGAGGAAGCCACTCTTAGCGACTGGAAGCGGTTGAAGGTGCGCGAATGGATGGGTGTGTTGTTTGGCGGGCTTCTAGAGTGCAGCGAGAAGGGGAATGTGGTGGCGACGTTCGGTCGTTCCATAATCTCTTACATCCCTCTTGATCGAACAGAACCAGGTCTTGCTCGTGTACCTTACTCCGGTCATGCACAAGTTGAACCTCTGCTCGTCGAAGCTGAACGCAAGCTTCACAACATCACATTTCTTGGTGATACAGATCCCAATCACCCAGGAGATCCCAATCAAGAACCTTACAGACCGGGAGAAATGTATGGTATTCCTACGTCGCCTCCCACCACGGTTCAAACTCCGGACTTCTCTCAGTCCCCTGCTTCTCTCCCCCCGCCAAGTTTCAATAGTATGGATGAATTTGGAGCATATGCGGAACCTCGTGGAGCTTACAGTCTCGGGCCTGGTCATAGTGAAAACGCTCTACCGTCTGAACACATTCCAGATGGACGTGATGGAATGGGCATAAGTCCAGTCGGTGGTGGCAAATACTCCACTTACCCCGTCAAGCCAAGTCCTCGTCCGTTCAATTCGGGCTTCCATCCTGATCATCGCCCGGACCCTTCTCAGGGCTCCGATTTTTCTAGTTCTAGTTTCCTGCCGAGACATACTGCAACAAGAAATCCCAATTCTCAGGCCGACACTAAAGATCAGTCGTTCTCATCATCTGTCGCTGCGGCTCTTGGTCCAGGATGGAACATGGAAGGAGGTACACCCCGGCTCAACAGTTCTCCTGGAGACTTCTATCAACAAACTCAAGAACCTCCTCCTTCTTATATTCCCGCCGAGGGACCCCCACCTGGTGCAGCCCCCGCCGTTACTCCTGGTGCGCCAGACACGAAAATTCACAGACCTTTATCGCATCAGTACGAAGCTCCAAAAAATTACGAAGTCCCAGGAGACGACCATGATGGCCATAGTGATCGCGGTCTTGCATACATGTCTCAAGATAATTCTGAGGGAGACGACAGCCGAGGATCTCACGAGGACAGGAGAGTAAGGTTTGGCAGCGTTCGTGACGTTGATACCGAGATTCGAAAGAGAAAAGAAATGGTAGAGCGTGATGATCACCTCAATAACGATGGTTGGTTTTCTGAGCTCATCCTTTCATACTTTAACTCAACGCGCTTTAACAGGATCACGCACTCACCCTGATGATACACCCCAGCAGCACACCTCCTGGACCGAACGGGTTAAGTCTGTAGGTGCTCAACCTACCACTACGAATCGATCGCCTTCCCCGCCTTCTTTCGAGTCACAGGAGTATTTGTCAAATCATAAACAAGAGGAGACCGCGGAGATGGATGAAAGTAGCCTCAATGCTCTGGCAGCGAGAGAAATCACTATACAAATGGAGAGGATGACCCCCCCTGCTTCTCCCCTTGCTCCTCCATCCTTGCCGTTCGCTGGCCGACGGTCGGTTTCTCCTCGTCCCCCCATGACTACAGACTCGCTCCATGTGAGGGAGAGAGATAACATCTATTCTCCTCCCCCGGTCATAGGCCGAGCTTCTCCCCAAATTCACGAGGCACAATCGTCCCGAGAGGAGATACAGGTGTCTACTAGGTTATCTATGAATCTCTCTCCGTCGAGTAGATCAGAATCTCCTTCATCCATGAGTCGATCAAATCCGAATGATACAGCTTATCAGACGCCTCCGGAATACCTTTCAAATACTCCCATGTCGCAAGCGAACTCTTCATCCGCCTCGCAAGCTTCTCCTGCGTTGACTGCTTCACCGGCTTCGTCACCCATATCCTCTCCAACAACGAAAACCATCTCTGCAGCTGCATTCCGGAGGCCAAACATGCGTCCTATTGGATCTAGCAGCAACGGTGTAGGCGACAGTGCAGTGGCGGACACAAGTCCTCTAAATGTGCGAAAGAAGTCTTTCGTTCCTAGTGTCGGTAACGCTGCTGGTGGTCCCAGAGCACAACCTCCCGGCCGTGGTGCATCTCTCAAACCAACCGCTCCTGTTGGCCAGGGTACGCCTTCAAGGATGAATGAAGATGTCAATAGGAGATCGAGGGCATATTCTACATCTGGATTAGCAGATAATCATGGCGTTTTGGACGATGATTTCGACTATATCTCGGCTTACGTCGAAGATGGTAGACGATCTTCACAGAATGTCAACGGCTATAACTCCGGAAGGTTTGCTACCAACTTGGAGGGCCAGGAATAGAGCCTGAGGTAAATCATACACTTGTCGAAGCAGATGCGTTATTCTTGAAACAGATTCTCCTAATTTTTTAGCTTGGGTTGATACACATTATTTCAAGGCAGCGGATTTATGTATACAGATACTATGAATTATTTCTTGAACCTTCTGTTTTTTTAGTGAGATTCGACACTTTCTATTTAAGACTCGGCATTGTAGGTATCATGTATTAACAATCACTATGTTAATTCTTGGGCATATCCCTCTCTTATTTTATGGAGATTTCGTACCATGTATACATACAGTCTTTTGAGTGGTATAATCATACATCATGAATACATCATACAAACTGTGTTAATCTACAAATGAATACGAAGACTCGGTCGAAGTCCTTCATAATCAGCCGCACAAACAATCGTTATAGGCTAGCGATCTTCATGGCCTTGCAAATTCTCCTTCCCCAGCTCTTGGAGCCTGAATTTGCAGTGGATGGCCTGGATGTGTGTCCAAAGCCCGAGCCCATCCATTCGTCACCATGTTCATCGGGATATTCATACACGGCCTCCAGTGACGTGCGTCCAGCAGCGAAATTCGAGCGATGATCAGATGTGTCGATGGAGTCACTGGATCGTCTGCGATGATCGCCATTGTCGTCGTGCTCCTCGTCATCATGGAAGAGCGCCTCGATAGGCACGCATTCGCCCAATCTCTTCCTGACCCGCTCCATTTTCTTTCTCCGGAGGCTTGCTTCTGACGAGACTAGAAACTGCGGCTGGGCCTCTGTTTGCAGAATTATGGAGGAGGGACGGCGGGTACGCGGTACGGGGATAGAGTATGATCGGGATGATGGAGATGATGCGAGGAGGAGGTGATTTGTGAACGAGGTGGCTGAGGATGGGGAGGAAGGTGAGGATGATGAAGAGGAATAGGATGGTGAGGTGGGACTGGTGGTGTTTGTAGACCGCTTCGCATTGGCGCTGCCGAATGGAGAGTCGACGTTGACTGCTAGGCGCAAAAGGGGCGGCCTCCTGCTCTGGTGATGAAGCGACTCTTGTGAATCGGTTGATGACGAAGGAGAATGGTGCTGGTGCTTAGCACGGGGTCCGTGTGGCGTCCTAGGCGGAGCATATGACGATGAAGACTTTGTCGATATGGTGGATGTTGGAGATGGAGGCTGATGATGAGAATGCGAAGATACAGAAGATGACTTTCTGGAGTGCGAGCGCGTCAGTCGACTCTTGGTAGAGAGATCGACGTGAACTGATAATGAAAGGCTTTAGTTTGGTTTCCTGCAGGGGAAAACGAGGCGATCTTACCTGGCTGAGAGTAGTTACAATCGATAAGCTGTGGGGTGCTCCCGAGCACCTTTGCCAGCTTTTTAGTGGTGCGCAACAGCTGCTGGCGCTGACTAGAGGTGAGGACATTACAGGTGGGGGGAGGTTGGGGATAGATGATAACGGGATGCTGCATCATGGCTGGTGAGAAGGGTGCCGCAGTGCAAAGCCCTTGATAAGACCAGACGAGGCCCATGAATATAAGAACGGGCCATCGTTACGGCATTGCTGAGAAGACAAAAAGAGATGATATGTAGGGGATCCGCTGATCACATCCAGGGTTAGGGTCCACATGTCCAGTTCATTTCCCGACGGTTTTCGCATCAAATTTGATCAAAGGCAAACCGGAAGCGAAAATGGTCGCAAACAATAGTGACGGTGCAGTATGTATCAGGAACTTCTGACAATTGGAGGACCCGCACCGGATTCCGGATCATCCAAACGTCACGAAACCAAGAAACAAAAGGCGAATGCCTGTTATCGCAAAGAAACCAGCACGTAATTACATCGTGAGGCACGACACGAGCCTGATCTTGATAACAGCTGTCACCCAGGCTGTTGTATTTCCCATATTGCCGTCACCATGGAAACTTTGTTTGGATCAAAAGCGTTTGCCAAACAATGACCATATTTGGAAACACGGAGAACTTCCGTCCGACTTGCACCACAAGGGCCATCGGGCCGGGAGAGAACATTCTTCTAGGGGTGTAGATTACCGTGACAGACTCCATGAGAGTCTAATCTTTGAGTGAAACTATTTGACATCATGTTTTTTATCTCATTCTATCAGAGAAATTCCACGGAGTGGCCACTACGGCATGAGGTGTACTAGATTACAGTTTCATGTACTATGCAAGTCTAGACCTCTAGGGTTCAATGGCGCACATGTGATTAAATGAATAGCATCTAGAACTGCATGCCTGTATAGGCACGGTCGACCTCTCAATCAGTCTGAATGAGATACGCGGCCCTCCTATCGGGATCACCCTATCTCAGAGTATCGTCTTCACAAGCACCCTATTTTTCATAGTAAATGAAACGACACCTGGGCAAAGCGTGTTGCGCTACCCTTTAACAAGAGCCTGAACGTCGGTAATAAAACCGTGGTACTCGTAAATTCTGAATTGAGCGGGCTTCCGACTCCTAAGCAGGGTTGTAAGTCCGAGGAAAATAACGTAGGCCTGCGACAAATAGAAGAATAATGCTGGTTCGCATCGAGGATCTACCTATTCATGAAGGGCAACTATCAACTTTTTCAATTGCACTCAATCTCTGCCTCGGTGGTACTAGAATACAAATACACTTGGAGTGTACTATGATTATATGAAAAAAAACAAACAACAATAAATCAAGTATAGAAAGCGAAAGCGAAGACTTTCATAAGCGTTGACTCGAATCAATCAAGTTTTTAACACTGTGGTTCTCAACGCGAACCCAGACCCATCTACCTCCCACAGTTGCGTTAATGAAGGATCACATCGTTGACGCTCACCCGCAGAAGCGACGACTCCTATATCGGTAACAATCTTCTCACCATTCGACGCGAACTTCAGCAGAGCCCGACCATTCATGACTTCGCGCCAATCAACCATTTCTCCTGTATCGCCAACCCCAATGATTCGAGTACACGGTCTCAGGCTATCAAGCGCTTGCTTGACCACCTGACTGCTGCATAACGAACCAGACAGGCGAAGAATGTCAATATCAGGACAGAACTCGGAAATCGAGCCAAATTGGATTGACTGTATGGGGATAAGAAATCGTGTGGCGCTATCAAATAGGAATGAAGGTACGAACTGGGCAATTTGGCAGAGCAGAGGATTCCTTCTCACTGGTAGACGCACTTCCCTACACCAAACAGTCAGTACGAGAGATAGGTTACAAAGGATATAACACGACGAACAAGACAGAGGTCCAACCGTCGGATTTTATGTCCACATTCTTTCAAAAAACTTTCAAAGGGCGACAATCCTTTGGGATGACCTTGTTCATCGCTGAGGTCAGAACGACTGACATTGGCGCGGAGGGTAAATGTTTCAGATGGGTCGACCAAGCGATCCAATAGCGAGACCATCATCGCCCGCACATCCTCAGTCCACTCCATATCATGTACCTCAATTTCGTGCAGCTCGAGCCCCACATCTGTAGAAACGGAGTCGGAGATAGTAGACCAATCCAGACTATTCCGGTTGTACGCCCAACAACGTGCCATGGATGCGCGTTCGATGTTTCGGATCATTGACCGAGAATTATCAAATGTTAACGCCGAGAAGCGCAGAGAACGTAATTGAGGCAGCGAGCACGCAAGGGTGAGGGAATCCTCCACATCAATGCAGCAGTTTTTCAGGCGGAGGGTTGTGACGTTGTCAACGAGGTTTTGAGTCGTCACGACCGCAGCGAGGAGGGTGCTACTAGCGGAACTCTTGACCTCTTGCAAATCGAGCTCTGTAGCTTTGAAGGGCGAAAGTCCTTCACGAAGCTGATCCCTGGTGGGTGGAGGTGGAGATATCGTACGTCCCATGAAAGAACCGCTCCATGGGTATAACATACGAGGCTCTGAATCCCCCGTGAGGCGGAGTCGTTTCACAAGATGGACAAGTCTTCTGGGGAAAGGATGGGTAGTGAAGTAACGCGACTTCATGTCGACATCTGTGAACAGATGGAATTGTGAAGCCGGCAGGAAGCGTCTGCAACTGAGGGCCATCGCCTTCAGGGAAGGAGGATCGTCGTGGAGATGGTCAACAATAGCATCGGTAAGCTCAGGTGCCAAGTTTGTGATAGACATGATGTGTTGTCCTGAACCTGGGTTGACAAAGTTGGGGGTAGCACGACATGGCCCGCTGGTCTTTTAAAAGGTGTGATTGTCGAATAGAAAACAAAAAGACCGGCAAATCCAACCGGGTGAATGCGAAAACTGCGGTCACGGTCCAGACTGTGGCATGATAATAAGGGAGATTGATACCCTGAGACAAAAAGAATGCCAGGCGTCCTGGGAAGCGTTTTGGCGACTTGTGAGGGCCTCACCTAACAATGAAACCTCGGGATGTGCACATGCTGATCCGAAGAAATTAACTCTGCGACACACGTCGAGTTCATATTGTAGTTGAACGTTATCCCGCGGGACCTGTACGGGACTTTGAGTGAAACAAAAAGATAAGCATCAACAATAAACTTTTCCTCGCTTGGGCCGCACCGCTACCGACCCTGGTCGCGGCGCACGCCCGTGTCCGTTCCCACAGTTGCTCCTCCTCCCAGAACCACAATCATGTCATCTTCCTCGTCCAGAGATCGGGTCGCCGAAGACACCTACGAATCCCAAAACGACC
Source organism: Sarcodon aspratus (assembly GCA_003313825.1). Taxonomy (NCBI): domain Eukaryota; kingdom Fungi; phylum Basidiomycota; class Agaricomycetes; order Thelephorales; family Thelephoraceae; genus Sarcodon; species Sarcodon aspratus. Next base: position 139,221 of record QLOR01000416.1, read on the forward strand.
AAAGACTCGACGACCTGCACGCAAAAATACGAACAATCCGTGGTGTAACAACGGATATCCATAGCGATGTTGAAGCTCAGAATCTTCTCCTCGACGATTCAGTACGTTATTAGCACAGCATTGAAAAAAAAACGTTAAGCTTTAAATAGAGCAACGCGTTTACCTCGTTTGCCTCCTCATTGTCAAGCTCTACGAGGAGGGCAGGTCAGGCGTTCGGCATAGGTTGCGTACATCCGTTTCATCATTTATTCCTTCCCTGCCAATACTTTGCTTGTTTCAGGCCCCGGGACGCCAAAACAGTACCGTATCGCCATTTATTCGATATGTTCAATTGTTGGGTTGTGGTTAGTGTGGAAAGTTCTGGGCTGGTTCTGGACAGGTTCGAGTGAGCCGTTACCGACTGCCAATTAGCAGCAGGTCAGGTTACGTTACGACATATTGCATACCTGCATGATTGCAAACAGCTAATTTAAACAACTTCAGTTTAGTCATATGAATATTGGTATTTCTGTTACATCCTCTTCTGGTTCTAGATTAAATTGCCTTCCTTCGGACAATACTATTCGCCATGTATCTATCTATCCATATACAAACGATTAAGCCCGTTAAACTCCCAAGACATTCTTCCCAGCCTGCCAAACGGTGAAGCTAATAGCAGTCATAGGCACGACCTTCAAATACCCAATCGTCAACCCAACATAAAACCCTCTCACACCACCTTTCCGCCATATCTCCCCAATTGTCTCTGTCCAACTCATCCAAGTATCAGGTTTCGTCAGCCCGCCAACCTGCATCCTT